>PVKV010003509.1:0-143289 GCA_004027835.1 Alouatta palliata | reverse complement strand
GAAAAAAAAAAAAAAAAAAAAAAAGTTTAAAATTAAAGATAAGATTAGCTAGAGATGGCCGGGCGTGGTGGCTCACGCCTGTAATCCAAGCACTTTGGAGGCCAAGGCAGGCGGATCACCTGAGGTCAGGAGTTCAAGACCAGCCTGACCAACATGGTGAAATCCCATCTTAAAAAAATAAACAAATAAAAATTAAAAAAAAAAGATTAGTTAGAGATTATAATGAAAGAAAGAAATCAAAAGAAGTCACATGATCTCAAATAGAAAAAGTGAGTATTAAAAGTGTGAAAGGGGACTAACTTCTTAGTGATACTAAATTTTAATGTGAAGCTGTAATATTTATAACTTATTTAATGGGCAAATAGTATATGTCAGACATGTTAATAAAGTTTAACTTAAATTTTAAAAGCAACATTAAATATTTTCTGCCCAGCAAAGAAAACAACAAAAAAAGAAAATACAAACTACAGAATGGGAGAAAATATTTGCAAACTACATATCTGATAAGGGACTAATATCTGAAGTATGTAAGAAACTCTTACAACTAAATGGCATGAAAATGAATAATCTAATTAAAAATTAGAATATAATCTGAATAGAGGCCAGGCATAGTAGCTCACTTCTGTAATCCCAGCACTTTGGGAGTCTGAGGCAGATGAGTCACGAGGTCAGGAGATGGAGAGCATCCTGACCAACATGGAGAAACCCCGTCCCTACTAAAAATACAAAAATTAGCTGGGCATGGTGGCCTGTGCCTATAGTCCCAGCTACTCAGGAGGCTGAGGCAGGAGAATCAGTTGAAAACGGGAGGCAGAGGTTGTAGTGAGCCGATATCGTGCCACTGCACTCCAGCCTGGGTGACAGAGACGCCATCTCAAAATAAATAAATAAATAAAAATAATCTGAATAGAAATTTATTCAAAGAAGACATGGAAATGGCCATAGAAATGGCCATTAAAAGATGTTCAGAATCACTAATGATCATTGAAGGGCAAATTATCACCTCCCACCTGTTAGGCTGCTATTATCAAAAAGTCAAAAGGTGTGTATTCTTTTTTTTTTTTTCTAAAGACAGTATTGCTCTTGTTGCCCAAGACAGCATGCAATGGAGCGATCTCAGTTCATTGCAACCTATGCCTCCCGTGTTCAAGTGATCGTTCTGCCTCAGCCCCCGGAGTAGCTGGGTTTACAGGTGCCCAAAACCAGGCCCAGATAATTTTGCATTTTTAGTAGAGATGAGGTTTTGCCATGTTGGTCAGGCTGGTCTTGAGCTTCTGATCTCAGGTGCCTTTAGGCATAAGATTGTTATTTTGGAGAAAGGGTTTAAGGAAACTGACTCTCATTACTTAAAAGATATGAATAGAAACTTTAAGAGACTGGAGGCAGAGATATAAGCTAAACTAAAGACAGTAGAAATAGAATTACATGTTGTCTGTGGCTTGTAAAGGTCGGAAAGAGGAAGTGGAGATATATACACCACATACACCTGTATATATACATAAACACATATATGTAATATATATATTACATCTTATAATAATGCTATATATACATAAATACATATATGTAATATATATACATATAAATAATGCTATGTATACATAAATACATATATAATATATATGTTACATCTTATAATAATGTAACATATATACATAATGTATGTAATATATATTATGTAATATATACACATAAATAATGCTATATATACATAAATACATATATAATATATATATTACATCTTATAATAATGCTATACTTACAAGAAATCCTGAAACAGAAAACCCAAACAGTTAAACAAAAACTAATCTTATTCTCTCAAATTTCCATTGAGAGTATTAGAGTGCAAAATAGAAAACTCTGACTTGCTAATCCTAGCTGTAGTAGAAATACATAATTTTCCAATCATGTAAAAACAGATGAATTTTAGGATGCAGATTAGATTCATAAGATTAGAGTAAATGATATAAATTTAATTATTAAAAATATCAATAGAAACAAGTTATCATGAAGTTACAAAAATAGCAAGAATTGGAATATGAGAAAAGTTGCCTGCACTTGCTAATGAGGAATTTTATACTCAAGAATAGAGTTTAGGCTTTTACATTCCTGAATTAATTAATGCACACATGCCTACACCCATAATAAGCATTTGAATTTGGTCTTTCAGACTGATACTACTTTCTCTTTCATGCTATGTTTTTTATATTGATTTTTTTGGATGGTGGGGCGTTTTGTGTGTATTTTACTAACTTAGTTATTTTGGCATTTCAGTTTGGTCTTAAGAGCAACCACATAAATTTTTCAAAATATACATGCTGTATGTAACTATTAACATGTTTCAAAACAATTTATTATATCCCAGTATTCATAATCAGATATTCCTCAGTTTGATTGTCCTATGACAATCAGCAACATGGATGAATGAATAAATATCTACGCATCACGGTAAATATTGGATAAAATACCTGAATTCAATTACTAATCACACACACACACACACACACACACAAAGTTGTGATTAATACTTCCATAGCACTAAATACTCCACTCCCTTTCACCATCAATATGAGCATAGAAGAAAACATCACCAATGACTACCACTACCTTTATGCTCTGAGTATCTTGGATTCATGTTTTTCTGATCTCTGAATTTCCAAAAAATTCAATATGATATGCAACATTAATTGATTCTGGATGGTACTTTTTTGCATAATTGTGTTTAAGAAGGACCTGTCAATACAATTTGCTCTCAATTGTCACACTAATGTCAAATAAAATAGGTTCAGGTGCAAAGATAATAATTAATCTTTTCAATTATTATAATACCATCATCCTAAAGAAACACATCCAAAAACAGTAAGAAGATAAAATAAATACCTGGTGCAAAAATTTTGATGTTTATGCTAATACATCACATTACTTTAACACTTCAGTAATCTCTGCATGTGAAAGTTCACATCAAGAATTTTACCTTTTATAAGTAATTTCATGTTACATTATGGAGGATATGGTTGTGTTTCTGTTGAACATATGCAGTATAATAGAGTTTCAGAGCTGAAGTTATTCATGCATAGTTAAAGTTGATGCTTACATCCAAAAATGCCTTCTCTCTGTCGAGGGTTTTTGTAGCTATGATCTCATTACTATGCCAACATAAAAGATTAATTCTATTTGTCGATTAAGTAGATTGAAGTGTGAGCAAAATTCAAGAAAACTGCTGTCTCTGTACATTTCCCATAGTATACATGGGTACCATTTAGTTGGTGAATGGGTTTAACTGCAACTCTAGTTGTAATGAATTTCCATTATCTTCATCTTTACTTAAGTTTGAGATTTTGGGGATATGATGATTTTTATCTGTGTTGGTGACATGTTTGTTAGAAGTCTTGCTCCTTCCAGTAATGTTACCCTCCCAAGCTTTCTTGGTTCAGAAATTATCTCTTTTCAATTTATTGTTATTTCTTTTATTTTTTTTTTTCTATTTTGGTCATAGTTCTTTGACATAGTAGCTATTTTGGTAGAAATGAACTAGATATAGGTCAGACATGAGCCTCAAGAGTATCTGCCTTTATAAACAAGTTTCCTGTGCAAGGAACCCTAGTTACCAGGTAGCCATTAGGCCATAATCCAGGATAAAGAAGCATCTTGTATAAGGCACATTGCAAATGCCAAAGACTGAATCCACTGCAGCCCTATCAAGGCAGGGCTAGAGTTTATAGTCACTCTCCTGAAAGACATGTCAAGACTAAAATGATAAGAAAAAAATACAGCAAACAAATGAGGACATAGACCCCATGTTACTTAGAGTCAAAAAGAACCAGCCATTTATGACTGGATAACATTAAACAGCTGTATCTCATCTGATGTGTAGTGGTCTGTGTAAGCCTTTATCAATAACTTGAAACAGTGGTTTGAGTATCATGGCTTTAAATAATATGATGGCTTAAGATTTCATGTGGGTCCTGTATTTTACTGAGTAAAGGGTCACAGTGCTTGCCAGAGAATATTAAATGTAATTAATTTTTGTATTTATAAATAAACCAAGCATCTCCTTTTAGCTAAACTTATCATGTACACTTAGAAAAATACAGTGCTATAGAAATTACACAAAAGAAGTTTAATCTCTTAGATATATGCCCTAAATTAACATGTCACATTTTGCTTTTCAGTTTTTATAATATATAAAGCAATCGTGAAATAATTATTTTGAAAATGCAAGTTATTATTTCCTTTCTAAAAGTGAAAACACTAGCCCAGTATTATATACTTTGCCTTTTAGCAATGCCAAGAATCAGTAGAATTACTTTCTCATTCTGAATTATATTTTATCTCCTACGAATGCCTTCAAAATACTTTTTTATAAGAATATTTAAGAGTTTTATAAGAATATTTAATGATATTCCTAATACTGTGCAATCTTTTTAAAAAATTCTGTGTATTTGATTTTACTCCTATATTTTAACAAATTAGAATTGTGTTATGTAAGAATAATGAGTTACTTGTTACACCATAATGTAATATTGGGGTTTCTAACTCTTTAATTCAAAAAAATATTGAGAATTTCAATTAAGGACAAGAAAGTAGAAAATGTGCTTGTGCAATACATATTATCTCCGATGGAGCAAAGCACATTTATAAGCATCTTGGGGAACAGTGAGGTTTTTGTCAAGTAAAAGATAGTAATTTGCAGTATTCCTTATTACTAATCCAAGATTTGTAAGCATCTATGTAATTATTTACATGTTGTTGTCTTTATTGATTTATTTGATGAGCATTAAACAACAATGAAAACATTCATAAGATCACTACTGACTAATGACCATTCTACTTATTTTTGCTTTATAAAACTTTAAGATTCTCATACATCAGAGGAGTATAATAACTGCATTTTAAGTGAGAATAATTTTTCTACAAAATGGTAGACATGTTCTGGAGGAAATATTTGCAAAACTTGACTCACAGTTTTGCATCGTATTTGAATTTTCTTTAATGCTAATAATTTCTAATTTAGCTATTCTTTACCCTATTTTTACCCCCAAAATATGTTTTTTGGAAATATGTTAGTAGAATCCTGCTTTTTGTACTTTAGTGGTAGGTTCATTTGTTTAGATCTTATTTTCCTCTATTTCCAGCTTTAAAGATAAAAATATGAATTAGAAACAATTTTAATAGAGTAATAATATTGTATATTTTCTGACAAAAATTATTCAGATAATAAAAATAAAACAAATTTTTAAAATATTTATCATGTTTGTGCCTTTCACAACCCTTGTTTGGAATTTCTTAATTCATCCTGACAAATCAGCATATATGACATTTTCTCTGAGTAAAGAATCTGATTGTTATGGCTGAAGGCTAAGTACTAGAACAGCTGATATGAGACAGCTGAAATCCTCTCTGAAAGGTAAGTGACTCATGAAAGCAACAAAATAACAAGAGCAATAAACTATGCCTACGTTACTATGACCATCCGTCAAATACAAAATTAGTCCTCATATATTTGTCTTAATTATGTAAAAAGCCTGTTTTTCCCAATCATGCCAGCCTAGAAGTAAAACTGGTATCATAAGAACAGTTTTCTTAAGAGTATATTTATTAAAAAAGAAGAGTTGTGTTATAAAAAACTCTTAAGAAGTATTAAGAAAAGGAAGAAGACTGGGCGTATGATATAAGCAATTAATTCATAAGGGTAATGCAAATGTTTAATAAATATATTTAAATCATTTCCAACCTCATTGATAATTATATAAAAAACAAAGTTATGTATACTCTCATAATGCAAAAATGATTGGAATTTCATTGAAAGTTCAGGAAACTAAAGTTCATAAATGACTAGTGGCAGTTAGAAAACATGAATCGTAAGTATAAACTTTGCACATTCTATGAATTAGTTATTACATTTTTGACATATATTACAGAAAGTCATCATAGATGTACACAAAAAATTATTCACAATCATAAATATGCTATTTTAATTTATAATTATGACAATTTGAGAAAATCTAAATTCCCAACAGGAGAAGACTGGCTATGTAAATTATGGTATATACATATTATAAGGTAATTAAACCTGTTTTCAAAGGAATATTTATTGGCATACTGAAATATTTTTAACTTATTGCTAATTTTTAAAATAAGGCCACAGATATATAGTGCAGTATTTTCTATCAATATAATAGACTTAATGAGGTTTGGGGAAGTGACTATGACAATAGTCAATTCTAAGCTTAACAGAAAATAAATTTGATATGTCCATAAAAATTTCAATGACTTTTAAAATATATCTCTTATTTTAGAACAGTTTTAGATTTACAGAAAAATAGAAAAGATAGCATAGAGAGTTCAACCACACCCCATATCCAGTTTCTACTATTAGTGACAGCTTAGATTATGACTAACTCAACTCCGGGGCAGTTTTTAGATTTTTCTGTTACACAACATAATTCTGAACACCATATCACATTCAATTGTCATGTCTCCTTAGGCTACTCTTGGCTGTAACAGGTTCTCAGATTTACCTTGTTTTTTATGACCTTGACAGTTTCAAAGAGCACATATGAGAAATGTTGTAGAGAAGGATTTGTCTGATGTTCTCATGATTAGCCTGTGTTATCAATTTCTGGTAATAGATCACAGAGCGAAGTTTTCATTACATTGTATGAAGGGTATACACTACATGGTGATCTTTCTTACCTGGTGGAGATAATTTTTGTTAAGTACTATAACATACCTTGCTATTTTTCCTTTCTATACTGTATACTTTGGAAGAAAGTCACTGTTTATAGTCTATATTTAAATAGTGGATGGTTACCTTTCTTCTACTTGTACATATCTAGATTAAAATAGGCATTTTTGTTTTGCTTTTTTTAAAAATGTATTTCATTTCCTAGTCCTAGGATCAGGTATTTACTTATAGATCTTTGGTTTTTTCCATTGGAGAATGATACCAGAAGCCAAGATTTGAGAACTAGTTATGTTTGTTGTTACTGAGGAATCATTGCTTCCAGGCCCCGCCTGCTGACAGAACAAACATATGTATGTGTGTATCATAACTCATGGATATACACCTAGCTATACATATTTTTACATATAAGCATCTTTATCTCAATTAAGCAAAATGTGTCCACATTGGCATTTCTGACATGAATCTACTTAAAGATATGTCATTCCAGCCTCTGCCCCTTGCTTACCTCCACCTCTAGCAGTGAGACAACTGGCTTCCTCCATCCATCCCCCATCCATTTACCTGATTCTTCCATTCCAGTATACATATGTAGTGGTATCACTTTATAGCAAATGACTTTATCAACTACGGTAGAGCATCTATGTATATTTTTCTTTTTCTCTCTTTCTTTTTTTTACCCTTAGTCTTATAGGCTCTACTCACTTCCAAAGTTACTCAAGTCACCACTTCTTTAGTGAGATTCCATTACACATGGGTAATACCATTAGATTGTTTTGTCACATTTTGCATTTCACCATGGAATCCTCTGACTTTTAAAATATTGCTTACATTAATTTTTACTCATTGTACTATAAAGTTATCTGGGTTTTGAAAAATCCTAAACCAATGGACAATTATAAGATTTTACAGGATAGTTTCACCATCCATACAGAATAGTCCTGCCAAAATTACCACTGAAGTATTGAATCAGCTACCCACTATTCTATAGTTTCTACTCCAGATCAATCGGCCTCCACTGTGACTGTCTGGATTTTCCTGCCATTCCAGATTTCAGGGTAGTGGTTTGTCCTGAAACTTTACTTTTCTCATTGTTTCAAGAAAAATATTCGTTTGGGGTTTGTGCAGCTTTATCTTTTTGTAAAGAGGAAGTGAAGATGAATAAGCTCCTTACATGTTGAAACAAAAACCGGGTTTTCAGGGCATTTTCAGATATTTAATATAAATGTACAGAGTTAGTAAGATATATGCATGGATTTGGAACTTCATGAAGCTATCTGGGTGACTGGTATATTTGTGTGTCCCTTGTACACGGCATTTGAAGCTAATGACATGGATGAGATTGCCTTGGGTAATGACTATAGGTTATGAAAGGAATAGAAACTAAAGTCAAGCCTGACAAGTCAACCTTTAACAGCCTAGTAGAAGACAAACCAGCAGAGGTACTGGGGCATCAAGAACTTTGAAGCAAATACAGACACTTTGATAACACCAAGGAGAGTGTTTTCAGGAAGAAACATTCAATATAATTGAATGTTTCTGTGAGGAAAATCAGGTGAGGACTAAAGCATATATGTATCTGATTAGTAGCATAGTTCTCTTGATAGTAATACTAGAAGCATTACAGTAGAGTAATGTCAGGTGCTAGAAAGTTTTAAATGGTTAATAAAACAGAGAGGAAGCTAAGCAATGAAATTGTTAAAATAGATAATATTTGAAAGATTCGTGATACTTTGTATATTTAAATATGTTTAAAAGATATAGTTTGGAAATAACGGTATGATAATATGAAAGAGGAAGACTGTCAAAAATGTGAGTGTTGGGAAAACTGTGAAATTAGGCCTTTGAAATTACAAATGATTATGGAGAAATGTTTATCTGAAAATAATAAATAAAGATGTTAACAGGTATTATTTCTGGTTGGTGAAATTATTTGAATCTTTTTCTTGTTGCTCTTTCATCCACACTGGCACTGATTATATTCCAGTTTGTAGTTAGAAGAGAAAAAAATAATAAAAATACCAATAGCAACAACAAAATATGTTACAATGAAGATTAATCTCTTGCTTTTCTCTGATTTAAGATGACATAAATAATATTCCCAATCCCAATCTTCATTTGGTTCATATATTAGAAGAGGAAAAGGTAAAATGTCTAGAGAATCTCAGTATAGGGGATAAACACTAAAGGAGGTTTACATATGAGGCTTTGAAAACACTATAATTCAAATAAAATAATTTGGGCATAATTTCAATTTTCTGTTCACTTCAATATGGAGTATCATTTATTTCAGTAGTTTTTTTGTTTGTTTGCTTGTTTTATTGTGAAACTCCTTATTTAGTTTGGTGTACAAGGAATGAGACAACACATTGGCCACTGCTTTGCTCCTCACCCTCTCAAGCTTGATGCTAACAGATGAGAGGACTATTGAGAATTTTTAAAATTTGTTTTGATTTTTAATTTTTGTGGATACATGGTAGGCATATATATATATGTGTGTGTGTGTGTGTGTGTGTGTGTGTGTATTTATGGGTTACATGACATATTGATGTAAGCATACAATGAGTCATAATTATACTATGGAGAATGAGATATCCCTCACCTTAAACACTTTTCCTTTGTATTATACACAATCCAATTATACTCTTTTGGTTATTTTAAAATGTACTATTTAATTATTTTTTACTATAGTGACACTGTCGTGTTAGCAAATGCTATGTTTTACTCATATCTTCTAACTATTTCTTGTACCCATTTACAATCCTTACTTCTCCCCAGCCTCCCTCCTCTACTACTCTTCCCAGTCCCTGGTAACCATCCTTCCACTCTCTGCTCCATGAGTTCAATTATTTTAATTTTTAGCTTCCACAAATAAATGAAAATATGTGAAGTTTGTCATTTGGTACCTGGCTTATTTCAATTAATATAATGACCTCCAGTTCCACCCATATTGTTGCAAATGACAGGATCTCATTCTTTTTTATGGCTGAATAGTATTCCATTGTGTATATATACCACGTTTTCTTTATCCATTCAGATTTCTTCCAAATTCCAGCTATTGTAAATAGTGCTGCAATAAACATAGAAGTGCAGGTATCTCTCTACAATACACTGATTTCCATTATTTTCGGTATATACCAAGAAGTGGGATTGCTGATTGTATGTTAGCTCTATTTTTCATTTTCTGATATCCCTCTAAACTGTTCTCCATAGTGAATATTCTAATTTAAATTCCCAACAAGAGTGTATGAGGGTTCACATTTCTCCACATCCTTACTCACCTTTGCTATTGCCTGATTTTGGATGCATGTCATTTTAACTGGGGTTCAATGATATCTCATTGTGATTTTGATTTGCATTTCTTTCTCTGATGATCAGTGATGTTGAGCATCTTTTTTTTTTTTTTTTTTTTTTTTGGAGACGGAGATTCGCTCTTGTTACCCAGGCTGGAGTGCAATGGCGCGATCTCGGCTCACCGCAACCTCCGCCTCCTGGATTCAAGCAATTTTCCTGCCTCAGCCTCCCGAGTAGCTGGGACTACAGGCACGTGCCACCATGCCCAGCTAATTTTTGTATTTTTAGTGGAGACGGAGTTTCACCATGTTGACCAGGATGGTCTCGATCTCTTGACCTCGTGATCCACCTGCCTCGGCCTCCCAAAGTGCTGGGATTACAGGCGTGAGCCACCGCGCCCGGCCTGAGCATCTTTTTATATCCCTGTTTGCCATTAATATGTGTTCTTTTGAGACATGTCTGTTGAGATGTTTTTCCCATTTTTAAATCAAATTATTAGATTTTATCCTACAAAATTGTTTTAGCTATTTATTTACTCGGAATTAATTCCTTGTCATATGGGTAGTTTGCAAATGTTGTTCCCATTCTGTGGGTTGTCTCTTCAGTTGGTTGACTGTTTCCTTTGCTGTGCAGAGGATTTTTAACTTGAGGTGATCCCACTATTCAGTTTTGCTTTGGTCTCCTGACCTAGTTGGGTATTACTCAGAAAATCTTCACCCAGTCCAATGTCCTGAAAAGATTCCCAAAGGTTTTCTTTTAGTGGTTTCACAGTTTGAGGTTTCAGGTTTAAGTATTTGACTTGATTCTTGCATATGGAATGAGACAGTGGTCTAGTTTTATTTTTCTGCATATGGATACCCCGTTTCCCCAACACCATTTATTGAAGACTGTCCTTTCCCCAGTGTATGCTCTCAGCATGTTTGTCAAAAGTGAGTTCATTGTAGGTGTGTGAATTTGTTTTTGACTCCTCTATCTTCTTCCATTCACCTGTGTGTCTGTTTTTTACAGCAGTACCATGCTGTTTTGATTAATATACCTCTTTAACATAATTTGAAGTCAGGTAATGTGATTCCTCCAGTTCAGTTCCTTTTGCTTAGGAGAGCTTTGGCTATTCTGGGTCTTTGGTGGTTTCATATAAATTTTAGAATTGTTTTCTTTGATTTCTGTGAAGAATGTCATTGGTATTTTGTCAGGAATTGCACTGAATCTATAGATTGCTTTGGGTAGTATAAACAGTTTAACAATATTTTTTTCAGTGCATAAATATGGATATCTTGTGTGTATATGTGTGTGTCTTCTTGAATTTCTTTCACAAATGTTTTATAATCTTTTAGAAATCTTTCACTTCTTTGGTTATCTTAATTCCCATGTATTTTATTTTATTTGCAGCTATTGAAAGTGGGATTACATTCTTGATTTCTTTTTCACATTACTGTTGGCATATAGAAATGCTACTGATTTTGTATGCTGATTTTGGATGCTGAAACTTTATTGAATTTGCTATTAGTTCTAATAGCTTTTTGGAAGACTCTATAGTTTCTTCCAAACGTAAGATCATAGCATCTGAAAACAAAGATAGTTTGACTTCTTCCTTTCCAATTTGAATGCCCTTTGTTACTTTCTGATTGCTCTAACTGGAATTTTCAGCACTATGTTGAATAACAGTGTTGACAGTGGGCATCTTTGTCATTTTCCCAGTCCTAGAGAAAAAGCTTTCATTTCTTCCCTATTCAGTATGATACTAGCTAGATTCTGTCATATACGGCTTTTATTAGGTTGAGATACGTTCCTTCTATTCCCAGATTTTTTAAAGCTTTTATCACAAAGAGATGTTGAATTTTATCAAATGCTTTTTCAGCATCAGTGGAAATGAGCATGTGTTTTTGTCCTTTGTTGATAAGATGTATCACATTGATTAATTTGCATATGTTGAACAATCCTTGCAACCCAAGGATAAACCCCACCTTGTCACAATGAATGATCTTTTTAATGTGTTTTTGAATTTATTTTGTTTTTATTTCTGTTGATGATTTTTGCATCAATATTTATCAATTATATTGTCCTGTAGTTTTCTTTTTCTGCTATGTCTTTGTCTGGTTTTGGAATCAGGGTAATAATATAGCCTTGTAGAATGAATCTGGAAGTATTCCCTCCTCTAGTTTTCAGAATAGTTTGTGTAAAATAAGAATTTTTTTTTTCTTTAAAATTTCATCAAATTCAGCAGTGAAGGCATTAGGTCTTGGGCTTTTCTTTGCTGACAGACTTTTTATTAAGGTTCCCATCTCATTACTTGTTATTAGTCTGTTCAGGTTTTAGATTTTTTCATTGTTCAAACTTGAGATTTGTTTTTTTCTAGCACTTTATTTGTTTATTCTGGATTTTCCAACATATTGGCACATAGTTGATCGTAGTAGCCACTAATGATCCTCTGAATTTCTGCAATGTTACTTGTATTATCTCTTCTTTCATCTCTGATTTTATGTATTTGAGCATTCTCTCTCTTTTTTTTCATAAGTTTGGCTAAAGTTAATAGTCAGTTGTATTTATCTTTGCAAAAGATAAACTTTCTGTTTCATTAATCTTTTGTATTCATATTAACATTTTAATTAATAAATAAAATTAATTTTATTTATTTCTGTTCTGATCTTTATTAATTTTTGTCTTCTATACATTTTGAGTTTGGTTTGCTCTTGCTTTTCTAGTTAAGTTGTATCATTATGTTCTTTATTTGCAGTTTGTTTTTTAATTTTATGTAGCATTTATATCAATAAAATTTCTCTTAGTACTGGTTTTACCGTATCTCATAGGTTTTGGTATGTTGTATTTCCATTATCATTTGTTTCAGAAAAATTTTTCAATTTTCTTATTAATTTCTTCATTTACCTGCTGGTCATTCAGGAGCATATTGTTTAATTTCCACATGTTTATATAGTTTCCAACTTCCTGTTGTTACTCGTTTCTAGTTTTAATCCATTGTGGTCTGAGAAAATGCTTGGCATTCTTTCAACTTTTTTCAATGATGTGAGATACCTAATGCATGATTAATCCTTGAGAATGATCCATGTACTTAGTTAAAGAATGTGTATTCTGCAGCTGCTGAACAACATGTTTCTAAAATATCTATTAGATTCATTAGGTTCATAGTGCAGATTAAGTCTAATCTTTCTTTATTAGTTTTCTATCTGAAAGATGTGTTCAATGCTGAAAGTGAGGTGTTGAAATCTCTAGCTATTATTGTGTTGGGAACCACTCTCTCTCTCTTTAGTTCTAATAACATTTGCTTTATATATCTGGGCACTCTAGTGTTGGTTACATATATATTTAATAGTATCATTTTGCTGAATTGACCACTTTCTCATTATATTTCGTCTCATTTTTTAGTTTTTGTCTTGAAACTATTTTGTCTGATGTAAGTATGGCTACTCCTGCTTTTTGGTGGTCCATTGGTATGAAACAATTTTTTTCATTCCTTTATTTTCAACCTATGTCTTCATAGGTGAAGTGTGTTTCTTGCAGACAACAACTTACTGGGTTGGGTCTTTTTTTTTTTTTTTAATTTATTCTGTCACGCTACGTCTTTTGACTGGAGAGTTGAGTCCATTTACATTCAATGTTATTGTTGATAAGTAAGTACTTACTCCTGCCGTTTGTTATTTGTGTTCTCATTATTTTGAGTTCTTTTCTTTCTTCTTTCCTTCCTTCCTGTCTTCCTTTTATTAAAGTTTATTTTCTATGGTGCTATGACTTCATTTCTTGCTTTTTATTTTTTGCTATATCTGCTGTATGTCTTTTAATTTGAGGTTGCCATGAGGTTTGGAAATCCTGTCTTATCATCCATTATTTTAACCTAATAACAACTTAACACTATTTGCATAAACAAACCAGCAAATAATAATAATGATGATAAAACTGTGCACCTTAACGTTATCTCCCTCCTTTTCAACTTTTTTATTGTTTATATTTGTATCTTATTTTATTGTCTATGTCTTAAAAAGTTGTTGTAGTTATTATTTTCATTTGATCCATCACTTGGTCTTTCTACTTAGGATAAGAGTAGGTTACAAACCTCAGTTAAAGTATTATAATATTCTGACCTTTTTTATGGAATTTCTATGACCAGTGGGTTTTGTAAATTCAGATGATTTTTTTTGTTTGTTTGTTTTTGTTTTTGTTTTTGAGATGGAGTCTTGCTTTGTTGCCCAGGTTGCAGTGCAATGGTGTGATCTTGGCTCATTGCAACCTCTACTTCCTAGGTTCAAGGGATTCTCTCTCCTGTCCCAGCCTCCTGAGTAGCTGGAACTGCAGGTGTGGGCCACCATATCTGGCTAAATTTTTTTTGTATTTTTAGTAGAGATGGGGTTTCACCATGTTGGCCTCTAACTCCTCACTCAGGTGGTCCACCTGCCTCAGCCTTTCAATGTGTTGGGACTACAGGCATGAGCCACCACAGCTGGCCCAGATGATTTCTTATTGCTCATTAATCTGTTTTTCTCTCTGGTTGAAGTACTCACTTCAGCTATTTTTGTAGGACAAATGTGGTATTCACAGTGCAGATTAAGTCTAGTCTTTGTTGGTTTTCTGTCTGAAAGATCAAAGGAAAATGAAATTCCTCATCCTTTGATTTTCTGGGAAAGAATTTATTTCACCTTTCTGTTCTAAAGGACGTTTTGGCAGATACACTATTCAAGGGTAAAAGTTTTTTCCTTCCATATTTAAAAAATGGTATGCCCTCTTTCCTGGTCTGTGTGGTTTCCATTGAAAAGCATGCTGCCATGTGTATTACAGCTCCATTGTATGCTACTTGCTTGTCTTGCTGTTCTTAGATTCCTTTCTTCATCCTTGACGTTTGGGAGTTTGATTGTTAAAGTCTTTCAGGTAGTATTCTTGAGGTTAAATCTGCTTCATGTTCTGTAATCTTTTGTACTTGGATATTGATATTTTTCTTTAAGTTTGGGAAGATCTCTGTTATTATCCCTTTTCATAAATATTCCATCCCTATATCTTTCTCTACCTCCTCTTAAAAGCCAATTACTTATATTTATTCCTTAGAGGCTGCTTTCCAGATCCTGTATGTGTGTGTCATTCTTTTATATTCTTTTGTCTCCTCTATGTATTGTCAAATAGCCTGTCTTTAAGCTCACTAATTATTTCTTTTGCTTGATCAGTTCCGCTACTGAAAGACTCTAGGCCTGGCAGGGTGGCTCATGCCTGTAATCCCAAAATTTGGGGAGGCTGAGGTGGGTGGATCACTTGAGGTCAGGCATTTGAGACCAGCCTGGCCAACATGGTGAAACCCCATCTCTCCCAAAAATATAAAAAATTAGCTGGGTGTGGTGGTGCCCACCTGTAATCCCAGCTACTCAGTGGGGCTGAGGCAGCAGAATCATTTGAACCCAGGAGGCGGAGGTTGCAGTGAGCTGAGATCATGCAATTGCACTCCAGCCTGAATGACAGAGCAAGATTCGGTCTTAAAAAAAAAAAAACTCTAATAAGTTCTTCAGTATTCCAATTGCATTTTTCAGTTTCAGAATTTCTGCTTGAGTCTATTTAAATCTTTTTGTTAAATTTATCTAATAGGATTCTGAATTCATTCTGTATGTTGTCTTGAATTTCTTTGAGATTCTTCAACAGCTATTTTGAATTTTTCTCAGAAAGGTCATACATCTCTATTTATTCAGGATTGGGCCCTGGCACCTTTTTTAGTTCATTTAGTGAGGTCATGTTTTCCTGGATAATCTTGATCCTTGTGGATGTTTGTCTGTGTCTGCGCATTAAGGAGTTAGGTATTTATTGTGGTCCTCACAGTCTGAGTTTGTGTTCATCCTTCTTTGGAATGCTTTTCAGGTGTTCAAAAATACTTCAGTGTCATGATCTAAGCCGTATCTGCATTAGGAGGCAATCCATGGACACTAACACTGTGCTGCTTTTAGACTCATAGAGAAACCACCTTAGTGGTCTTGAGTAAGATCTGTAAGAATTCTCTGGATTATCAGGCAGAAACTCTTGTTCTCTTCCCTTTCTTTCTTCCAGACAAACAGAGTGTTTATCTATTCTGAGCCACCTGGAGCTGGGGGTGATGTGACACACACATCCCTGTGACCACCACCACTGGAACTGCCCTGGGTCAGACCTCAAGCCAGTCCAGCACCAGGTCTCACTCGGGTTCCACTGTAACCACACTCCCTTGTTAATGCATACATTCACTCAAGGCACTGGAGTTCTACAATCAGCTGGTAGTGAAACCATCCAGGCTTGTTGCCTTCCCTTTAGTGTAGTGAGTCCTCTAGGCTATGGGTGGGTCTACGGTTGACATCCAGGAGCCAGGGTCTAAAGTCAAAAACCTTATAAGTTTACCTGGTGTTTAGTGTACACAAGACACAGTCTTTTCCATTCTTCCCCTCCCTTTTCACAGGCAGAAGGGCCTTACCTCATAGCCACCACTATCACAGGCAGTGCTCCCTAGCAAGACTACTTTCCTGCAACTGCCAATGTCCACTTCCAGCCCAAGGGTTCTTCAGTCAGCTTGCAGTGAATGCTGCCTGGTCTGGGCACTAGGCTCACCCTTCAGGGAACTGAGCTCCCCCTGGCTCAGGGTAGACCCAGAAATGCAATCCAAGAGTCAAAGCCTGAATCAGGATCCCAAGGAGCCCATTTATTTCTTTACCCCACTCCCACTATGGCTGAGCTGGTACCTAAGATGCAAGAGGAGGTCCCCTTTACTTTTCCCTCTGCTTTTTTCAAGCAGAAGGAGTTTCTCACCATAGCCACCACAGTTGAGAATGTGCTGAGTCTCACCTGAAACCATCAAGTCTGAGTCTCATCCAAGATTCACACAGTATTACCTGGCTATTGCTGCTGGTTATTCAGGGCTCAAGGGATTTTTACTCAGCAAGCGATGGGTCCTGCTAAGATGAGGTTATTCCCTTCAAGCCAGCAGGTTTCCTCTGGCCCAGGATGTTTCTACTAGAAATTTCATCCAGGAGCTATGGCCTAGAAAGAGATGTATCATGACTCTGACCAGTGCCCTATCCTGCTGTGGCTAAGCTGGTATTCAAGATGCAAAACAAAGTCCTCCTCATAATTCCCTCTCCTTCGCTCAAGCGGAAAGAGTCTCGTTCGGAGCCACAAGCTGTACATTCTGGAGAGGGATGCCACAAGCACTCCTTTTGCTTCCCTGGCGGGTATCTCAGTAGGTCATGTGCTCCCCAGGTCCACTGTCTCCCAGCCTAGTTCAGCACTTGGAGTCGCCTAGGTCTTGTAGTTCTTGTGGCCTAGACTGCCCTTTAAACTTACTTAGATACCTAGAGTACTTTAGCTCGTCGTGGCAAAGCTTGTTGGAACTCAAATTCTGATCACTGAGATAAGCGAGTCCCCTCTCTTGGAACTTTTGCTGAGTTTAGCAAAACAGGGTGGAACTAAGCTGATGCCTCCCCACAAAGGGAATATTTAGGGCTGGTTTAAATGTTTCTTTCATTGAGAGGCATTAGCTGAATTCAGCCAGCTTTTGCTTTCTGCTGTGACAGGGCAGCATTGAGTTAAATGCAAAGTTTCACAATTGCTGTACTCCTCCTCTCACAAAAGCACAGATGCTCCCCGCCAAGCAAGCCTTGCCAGGGGATATGGAGAAGGGGTCACAGCAGTGATTGAAGACTTTTTCCTACCCTTTACAGTGCCTCTCTCAGCGATGTGAGATTAAAATCAGGTACTGTGTGCCTCACTTGATTTTTGTTTCTTACGAAAGTGCATTTTTGGTTAGATAGTGGTCAAACTGATGTCCGCACTGGGGAGAAGACAGGTGAAACTTTCTATTTGTTTATTTTTCTCCACCCCTATATATAATTGTTATGAACTGAATTGATGGCTGTAGAAATGCTGATTTCATGCAAAGTTTTTTTTTTTTTTTTTTTGAGATGAGTCTCACTCTGCTGCCTGCCTTGGCTGGAGTGCAGTGGTGCAATCTCAGCTCACTGCAACCTCTGCCTCCTGGGTTCAGGCAATTTTTCTGGCTCAGCCTTCCCAGTAGCTGGGACTACAGGCACGGGCCACCACCCCCAGCTAATTTTTTTGTGTTTTTAGTGAAGACGGAGTTTCACCATCTTGGCCAGGCTGGTCTCGAACGTCTGACCTTGTGATTCACCCTCCTCGGCCTCCCAAAGTGCTGGGATTACAGGCATGAGCCACTGGTGCTGGCCTCAGAGTTCTTTACCTACATTGCCATTCAGTCATAAACTCTGCCTGCCTGTTCTTTTTCTCTTTCTACTAAAGTTCTCTTTCTTCCTCAAAAGACGAAGTTATGAAGCCATGAGATGAGTAGTTTTTCCCCTTTTACTCACAGGCAAAACATAAATAAACACGCGTTTTGTCGTATAAAATAATTTTAGTATACATTACTTTAATAAAAATGTGTGCTACTCTTTCTTTGACATTTGATTTGATTAATTTGAGTATTCACTAAGGGGTAAACTGTATGTTACAGATAATATTCAGAAATCTGATGCTTCCGTTTGTTGTTCTGGCCCGAGCATAGAAAGTCAACACCAAGACAAAAGTATGCCAAATTGCAGGGTCTTTATTGCCGGCGGTCACGGCGGACTCGCGTCTCTCCAACCCGTGGCCCCTAAAGGAGGATGTCAAGACCTTTTATACCCCTACAACCACCTCGGGAGTGAGGGTGAGGGGCTACGGTGGGAGTGAGGGGCTTCAGATATTCTGAGGGCTAGTAGATTCTGTAAATCACCTCCTGGGAGGAGATGAGGGTGAGGTACTCCGAACATTCCGAGGGCCAGGGGACTTCTGACATTCTGATTGTTACTTAAGTGGTTCACAAAAGTCAAGATAAGCATTTGTTTACACATTGTCTGGGTAGAGTGGAAATTGCAAATCACAGGGGCCAAGATGGCATGGGTTTGGACTGGTTGCCTGTCACATTTGGGTTACAGAGAGCAGTTTCAGCATAAAGCTGAGGTATGGTTGAGGTATGCAGTTTTATGGGGCTTTTATCATGTCACATCTTATTTTTGGACTTACTTATGCCTCCAAGGAGCACAGGTTTCACTTTTAAATTGTTTTCTAACATATTTACATATGTGTTTCAATTACATTTTAATAGGTATCAGTAAGTATTGAAATGTAGGCAAATTGTTTTCAAACACAAATGTTGCCCACTGGCAACAAAGAAACTGCTATGTTCAAGGTGGCCTTGTTGACATATTTGTATGTGAATATTTGAACAGACTGATGATTAAACGTTTTTCAGTTTGACCTCTTATTTCCAAAATAAGCCTGAAATTAAGAATTCTTTGCAAATTGCTTAGAAATTTCTACCCCAGCATTGTTTATCACCATTTCCTTCATGTGATAGTAACACCAAATTGAACTCAATCTCAGGCCCTATGGTAATTATCACACATATTGTGATTAAAAGGTTACAATCAATGTGATTTTAATACACAATCAATCAAAGAAGGTCTGAATCTCAGGATTTAAGGCATGGCAGTCTCATCTCAAAAATAGTTGCAAACAGAGTGAGTCTGCAGCAGGAAGCTCAAACAACTTTATTAATCAGTACCATCTCCATTTAATTCACTGTTAAGTGTCTTTGTTAAATAACATTTCCTCTCTGGTGCTCATCATGAACTTGGATGATTAAAAAGCATTTGGATAATATCTGTAATAAAATTAAGCTCACTCACTGAGCTATGTGTTCTGCTGAATTCTGGGGACCAAATGAGACAAAATTTCCAACTGTCAAATTAAGTAGAGTAAGTTAAGGGAAATTAAAATGGAACTTCCCCAGAGATACAATAGTTACATTCTATTGTCACTTTCTTTTCTTAATTTTATCTTTGAAGACAGATGCTGACAGCAGTTTGTGAACAAGCATTGAAAGGTGTCTTTAGAGTAGAGATGTAGAGTACAAACACAAATCAATATGTTCTTATGGATTTCATCAAAAATCAATTCCCACGCTAACTGAATGAGCGTCAATTTAACATTTTTCTTTGTTTACGTATTTCTTTTAGCAAAACTTACCATGTAGGTATTTACATTGTTGAAATTATAGCATTTAATAAATATGTTATAACTTTTTTTTTTTTTTTTTTTTTTGACATGGAGTCTTGCTTTGTCACCCAGGCTGGAGTGCAGGGCACAGTCTCAGCTGACTGCAACCTCCGCCTGCGTGGTTCAAGTGATTCTCCTGCCTCAGCCTCCCAAGTAGCTGGGATTATAGGTGTGTGCCACCATATCTGGATAATTTTTGTTTTTTTGGCAGAGACGCGGTTTCACCATGTTGGCCAGGCTGGTCTCCAACTCCAGATCTCAGCTGATCTGCTGTCTGTGCCTCCCAAAGGGCTGAGATTACTTTGGCGTGAGTGACTGGTCTGACCTTTTTGGAAAGAGTAGGTATTAATTTCACTGGATGGTGTTCAGAAGGAAACATGCTTGTTTAGCCTAGAAATTTACTAAAGTCATTATCCCAGGACTTTAGTTGACAGACCAGACTTTAAAACAAGGGAAGCATTTTATTCTTCTTCAGAAATGTAAGAATAAGATGCCAGGTCAGTTGTATATGCCTACTAATAATAATAGTAATAACAAAGAAACACTCAAAGTGATCTCTGAAAAATTTCCCTTGCTTTACAATGTCACATTGCCCCAGAACCTGCAGGTGAGGAAGAGCAGACACCTGAAGCAAAGTATGATAAGGTTCATGAGGAGATTCATTTTAGAGATGGCCATTTTTTTGGAGAGTGGATGTGTGGGGCTATCGTACGGCAAACACAAATTATGTTATGGCAAGAGCACAAACTTCAAGTCAGACCCGTTTGATTTATTACTTATTTGTTAATTTTGAAGTCATTGAAGGACAAATTCAAACTCCAGAATGACCTTAGACTATCTTTCCGTATGTGGAAAAAAAAGTGTCTAAACTCTCTGAGCTTTTTTTCTTTTTCATTTGTGAAAAACAAGTGGGAGAATAATTCTACCCAAGGAAATTATTTGAAGAATGATGAACTAATTGAATAAATACATAAAAATTAAATAAAAACAAAAGAATCATAATGAACTAATGATCATAAGACACCTAGGATATGCCCTAGTAGGCTCATAACAGATATTACTTTCTTTATCATCTTCTTTTTCTATATTTTTTCTTTCATTCATTTTAAATTGCGTCCCTTATGTTCCAATGAAGATCAAATTTTTGTTTTTACAGATCTTTGTGAGTATCAAACAAATCAAAATGTGTATGTGATGCTGCTTTACAGTGTAACATTATATGTTGTAAAGAATTTTGAAGCAACCCTATTATTAAATAAGGCAGGTGGAGAAAAGATCTAAGTCAACTCAAAGGCATTGCCGGGTTTGAGTCATAATTGTTTAGCACAGATTATGAAGTGTGTTTGGTAAATGTCTGCATACTTCATTTGTATTTATCCCCACTCATTCTCCTGTTTCAGAACCCACAGTCCATCTGCCCCTGCGGCTGAGCAGCCTAAGGCAATAGCTATGGCAATTACCTCTGGACTGATTGTTGCCTTCCACAGTGACACTTGGGGAACTATTTTCATATTGGCACTGGCAGAATAAACATTTGCTTACCAAAAAATTACCCAAGATGTCTTCCTTATTTGTGTTCCCAAGTGCCAGTGCTTTTATTTTTGCCATTAAAAAAAAAATGCCAGTATTTCTGGAAGAAATATAAATTAAATTAATAGTAATTTTTTCTTATGATAAATTCATCTATTCACAATAGGGAAGTTTATTTGAAATACATGACTTTTTTTGAGAGAGGAGAGGTCTGTAACATGAACCCTAACTTATATATACATATGCACAATTCTTATTTAAATATATACTATAGGGGCCAGGTGTAGTGGCTCATGCCTATAATCACAGTAATTTGGGAGACTGAGACAGGAGAATTCCTTGAGGCCAGAAATTGAAGACCAGCCTGGGCAACATAACAAGAACCCATCACTAAAAGTAATTTAAAAATTAGCCAGGCAGCGTGGTGCATTCCTGTAGTTCAGATGCAAGCTCAGGGACGATCACTTGAGCTCAGGAGCTCCAGGCTGCAGTGAACCATAATTATAATTGCATCACTGCACCCCAGCCTGGGTGACTGGGCAAGACCCTATCTCTAAAATTTTTTTTAAATGTATGATATACATGGAGGTGTGTGTATACATATATGGTGAATATATATATATATATATATATATATATATATAATATAGTATATATTAAGCATAATATAATCTATCATCTACATATCCATCTATTTATCACCTACCCATGTTTCTTCCATTTATGTATCATCATAATGAGTATGCAAGGAGATAACCTGTTCTAGGTGACACAGCAAGTGACCAGCAAAGGGTAGGTTCTATCCCAGTTCTATCTATCTCCAAAACCTGGGCTTGATATGTGGTAATTCTATAATTTTTTTTCAGGAAACTTTTCCATAATTTTTGCTTAATATATAAAACTTCAGTCTTTTTAAGAGAAAATACAAAATAAAGAAGCATTTTAATATACTCAGGTGTGGGAATTTCCTTTCAAGTTTTAAAAGACAAGAAAGAACAAGAAATCTGGCCACAGAAGTTTATTTCCAGATGCTTCCTCTAATCTCACAACTCAAAAATAATTTTGCTTTCAATGCTTTGGCACTGCGTGATGAGCTGCATGAGACCAACTAGTTATTTTTATTGAATGTTTTCTTTAAATAAAATGTTAAGTTTGTACATCCAAGCTGTCTTTATTTGAGTCTCTTCAACTGTTTATGGGCCACACAACTTTTTTTTTAACTTTTTCATTACAAGAGAAAAAGTAATACTCAAGTGGCATTCAAAGAATACATAACTAGACAAATGCAATGAAGAGTTTCCAATTATTCTCAATATGATGATGATTCCAAGTGATGCATACTATCAATATAAGAGCTTATGACAGTCACTAAATATAGTTGTTTTATAAAAGATCTCACTAAAATTTCAACTACTGGTCAGAAAGCATTTTCCATGTAATCATGAAAATGCATTGAATATGGAAGAGAAAATAAATTTGCAACTTCATGAATACTATTATCTGAAAGATGCCAGCTGGGTCAACTCTACAGTTTTGTTTGTTTTTTCCAGTTCTAACATTAGCCTTTTGTCTGTACTGCATAATTAATAAGAATTCACACTTGGGTTTTGTACAGACTTCTGTTTAAATCCTCTTAGTGTTCTATAAGTCTGTTTTTTTTTTATCAGTTCCTCTATACAGTGTTGCAGTTATAATTCAATGGAGTGATCCTTACAGAGACCTTTGCACAGAGTCCGATACTTAATACTCAATAAGAGTTATTGGTGATAATGGTGATGATGATAATAAATGATAGGAAATAATAATAATGGCAACTACTTTGGAGGTGGGTGTAATCTAGGGCCAGAGCCCAGAAAGATTACAATCCGTATATTTAAAGGGACTCTAGTTTATTATTTCTTAAAGAGGGATAATTCAGGGCAGATGTCTACCTCGAGTATTTTAGATAAATCTGGAATTCCACTTGGCCACAGATAGAGCTCAGTAAGGACTCATAAATTTTGACTGTAAATATTGAAATAATCCTAATTTTCATTGCCCAGTACAGGTATGTGTTCAGATCAGGTTTAGAAACTCCATTTAAAATACTTCATGTATATAAAGCCTCATGATGGGCATTATAAATAGAAACTAAAATAACAGCTATTGACTTTGAAGGGATTCTGCCTAGGTTAAGAAACTGAAAATTACAAGGAGGTATTTTCAAGTTTTCCACATGAGAACTCTTAAAGGTTAGAAATGATAAACAGTTCGAGTTGGAAAATAAGAAAAATCCAAACACAGCCAATAAAAATTTGAATTTGCTTTTACAAACTAATAAAATACGTTAGGAATTTGTGATATCTACCATTTCTAGTACTGGCTATTTAAACTGTGAGTTTGACTTCCTTTACTAAACCAGTATCAACTTCTTGACATCATTATTTTAAATACACTGAGGACACTTTTCATCCATTAAAAATAATCTTAGAAAATAAAAACCATTGATTAGTTCTTAAAATAAATACATTCTGAGCTTCTTTTCTCTGTGGAATTATTACTCCAAATGGTTTTCATAATGTGAAAGATGCATGTAACTCTCAATTCCAGGAAAATTTCAGATGTCGGTATTGAGACTAGGGAATGGGGCCAAGCACAGGCTAGAACATGGAAAGAGAAAAAAAGGTACAACCTCGCCTCTGGTATATTAGGCATATTTTCATCTTATTTGGAATGAAATCCAAGCGTAGCTCTTCTCTTAGATACATTTGACTTCTTCATCCACGTAACTTTTATCTGATACAGAAATTTAATTTAAAATTATAATGGCAGAGTTTTATTAGCCACTTCAAAACAATCTCAAATTAGCTCCTTTCAGCCATGATAGAACTTCAAGAACACTTTTCCTTAAACAACTTACTATACTATCCTTCGATACTACTCGTGTAATCACCTAATTATCCAATATCACAGTGTTATCTAATGACAGCCATCTCTGATGGTTTTGGTATTCTTCACAAATCTGTTACTATGAACTGCCTCAGACTTAGGAACAAATCACTCCATCCCATCTGGCACTGTTTTCCCTCTACTGCAGAAAACATATACAATTAACCTCATTCTTACTGTTTTACCTGTAATGATAAAAGCGTTCTACATATTATAATTCCAAAACATGTGCTTAATTACTTAATTAGAGAATTGAGAACTGCTGTAGTTAGTGAACAGGAAGGCAAAGAGAGAAAAAAGCATGAGAAAATGAGAAGATTCAGTGAAATATCCCCACACTTGTGTGAAATCATTTTGCATAATCATTTTTTGCAAGTAGTTTACTTTACATGAGAGAGAACTGAGAATTTGACTGTAGTTAAATAGGAACAAAACCACTCCTGGAATTTTAAAGCATGTGTAAATGACTTGTGGCTTATCTGACATGGTACCAGGTAAGAAGTCTGGCTCTCCAGCCTTGTAGAAAGGAAGTTTTAGGCCAGGCGCGGTGACTCACGCCTGTAATCTCAGCACTTTGGGAGGCCGAGGTAGGTGGATCATGAGGTCAAAAGATCGAGACCATCCTGGCCCACATGGTGAAACCCTGTCTCTACTAAAAACACAAAAAAAATTAGCTGGGCGTGGTGGCGCATGCCTGCAGTCCCAGCTACTTGGGAGGCTGAGGCAGGAGAATTGTTTGAACCGGGAGGCGGAGGTTGCAGTGAGCCGAGGTCGCGCCACTGCACTCCAGCCTGGCGCCTGGTGACAGAGTCAGACTCTGTCTCAAAATAAATAAATAAATAAATAAAATAAAATAAAATAAGAAAGGAGGTTTTAAAGGTAAGATTTGAAAAAACAAGATTAGAAAAGGAATAATAATTCAACACAGAAATACAAAACAGTGTTTACAACTTAGTGAAGTTTCTTTTTTTTGGTAGGTTTTTTTTTTTTTTGTATTATTTGTACAGCTTGTAAGTAAATATTACTCTGTCCAGGCTATATGGAGACACTTGCCACTCTGCACATACTCAGAGCAAGAGAGAATCAGTGTCACCTGGAGTTTATAAGAGATTCAGGTTTTTCAACTTCACTTAGAATTACTCAAGCCCACATTTTAATAAGATAATTTATTTACATATTAACAATTGAGAGCATCTGAGTGGACTTCGTATTTCCTCAATTTATTTGTTTTTGAATTCAGATGTCAGCTTATTTCAAAATGGTTAAATAATTAACAACGCTCCACCACTATAGGATAACATTCATGACATTTAGTTTTCTTACTAATAAGGAGCTACCCTTAGCATCCAAACCAAATGAACTCATTTGTTTTATTTCATGGGAGAACAGAAGCAAATGAAATTGTATAAAGTCACTAAGTTAAGCTAAATCCTATAAAATCACTAAGTTAAGCTAAATATTTCACAGTAAACAAAAAAGTGTAACATCAAAGGGAAAAATATCAATGTTCACTTAACTCATTTATTTAATTTTTTGTTCAGAAGTTTTTATAATATCTTATCTTTTTAGGTTTATTTGTGTTCTCCTCATATAAATGTTTTAGTAAATCTTTTAGCACAGGTTTGAGTCACATGTCCACAGGCTTTATTTTTCAGAAGAATTACTTACATTTTGTATGATAGTTTATATGGATATATTTTCTGAATCAGTTTAAGAATATGTTCCCATTGCCTATCTCTGGAGTTATTGAAGGAGCAATTTAATTATTCTTCCCTTTGGAAAAACGTATTTTTCCTCTTTAAAAAAAGTTTTAGCTGGGCGTGGTGGCTCACACCTGTAATCTCAGCACTTTGAGAGGCCAAGGTGGGTATATCACTTGAGGTCAGGAGTTTCAGATCAGCCTGGCCAACATGGCAAAACTTCATCTCTACTAAAAATACAAAAATTAGCTGGGTATGGTGGCAAGTACCTGTAATAGCAGCTACTCTGGAAACTGAGGCAGGAGAATTGCTTGAACCCAGGAGGTAGAGGTTGCAGTGAGCTGTGATCACGCCACTTCACTCTAGCCTGGGTGACAGAGACTCTATCATCTCAAAAAAAAAAAAAAAATTTATTTTTATTTTTTTTTGTTTTTTTATTTTTTTTGCAACAATATATTTAGCTTTAGATTTATGTCTATAATCATAAAAATTTAATTATCTTATCAAATCTTGCTTATAATATTTAGTAACAGGTTATACTACTTTTTATTTTTAGAATTTAAAGTTGGAAATCTCGTTTCCTATTCCGTATCTCTAAACTTCTCCCTATGATTTATATCTCTAATTCTTAATGCTGTATTTTTGGGCCAATTTCCTCATATTTACCTCAAATTTTTACTAATCCTTTGTCTAATTGTGTAAGTTGTTAATTTCAACATGTAGTTTTTTTTTTAAGTATCTAGATGCCTATTGTATTATTTTTTAATATGTCTGTTTGTATAGTGTTTTACTTGTCTATGCTCATTGTAAGCACATTAGTTTGATTATTTTAGGTTATCTGATTGCCTATTTTTTTGAAAGAATTCCATATTAGTTAAAATTGTCATGTTACACTCATTAGAAGCTCAGAAATAGTACGTCTACCAGTTATACTTGTATACTAACTGTTTTGCACCCTAGAAACTATTAATAGTTAAAAGCAATGCTGTTTACTATTATATGTGTTGCTGCCTGCTTATATCAAAATTAGTTGAAGAAGGACGATGGAGGATGTGTTATATTGCTTTTCAGCTTTGACTTCATTCTTGAATTGTGTAAGAGATTGTTTCTATTAAAAGACATTTGGAATGACTCTATCCTGTTCCCCTCCTCTCTAGACCTGCAAGAGAACACACCATCACTATGTATAAGCAGAGAGCTAAAATATCACAAGGTAAATCTACATACAACGTCATTTCAGAGAAATGAATAAAATAAGTGAGATCTACTGAAGACATCATTGGAGAAAATAAATCACTCTTAATGTTCACATAACTCCTTAGTTCTTACATTAAGCTTTAATTATTTAAAGATGTACATTCTAAAAAGAAAATAAACCATTAGCAAATAGTAGTAATGAATAACCTAACAAAAGAGATAACAAATATTGTGAAAGAACGATACAATAATATTAAAGACCCACATAAGAGTGTCTGCAAAATACGAACTATATGAGGAATAACCTAGATTGGTCCAGAATATAGAATATTTTTCCTGGCTAAATATTAAAGCTAGTAAACAAACATTAAAGGTTTAATATCAATTATAAATAATGTTATAGATTTTAGTGTTGTAGATTTATAGATTCTAATTTGTTGATCAACAGTATCTAAAATATATTTAATTTACTTAGAGTAATTCTTGTTTATCAATTCTTCAGTTGAAAAAAATCTCCAATCATGTTTTAGATATATGTATGTGTGTGGGGGTTCGTGCAGGCACATGCACCACATGTGTATGTGTGTATGTGTGGGGGTCTGTGCAAACCATACCTTTTTCAGCAAAGCTTATAATGAATAAATGGAACATCAGTTTATATAGAATATTTCAATGTGTTATCTTGTCAGGGCTTATTATAGCTTGTCCTTAGGCATGTTGTGTTATGAGTCACTAGGTTTAAGTCATGACATCCATATGCAGTAAATATGTGCATACCATAATAAAGACGTTCAGTGAACCTAGGAGTAACATACAGTAGGAGCAGCTGGTAAGGAATGGAGAAGAAAATTTGTCACTCAAACAGACAAAAAATTCTGAGACATTGGTGAAAATTAAGCTAAACTGTTAGTACAATGCAGAAAGTTTTTAACTAAAATCTCTGCATAAAGTATCTATACTTAGATTAATATAAACTGGAAAATTATTTAACCAAGAGAGATAGAAAACAGTGTAATTTTCACTGAGAGATCACCTTTAACTTAGATAAATATCACCTCTGTCACAAGAAGTAGATGAGTTTTCAGACTGATGAGTATCAAGGAATTTGCAAATTTAAGAGAAAAAAAGGTGTGATGCAATTGCCAACCTAGTTAATAGAAAGCTACTACTTTCCTAAGCAGCAGCCTCAACTCTGTGTCTGTTATTAATGATAGAAAAGGGCCTCGGTATATATTTTATTATTGAAGGACTACAAAAAACATGGCCCTTACTTATTTAGCAGCCTTGGGGGCAACCTCCAATGTTAAGATAAAAATAAACTTCTATCCACTGCAAGACTGAGTTCAGCAGAATGAGGGCATAAATAATATCTTTATTTCATTTGTGTGTTGCAAAATGTGACTGGGAAAGGATCTAAGAAAGAGTATTACAGTCAGAACCTTGCTGCAGGGTGACTTTCAATGAAGGAACAAATTAGACTTTAATGTATCACATGCCATTGTACTAAAGCTTAAAAATGAGAGTTCCACTTAGGACTTGATTCTCTCACTGGGTCTCTCCTAAGGGAATTTGTTAAAAAAGTTTCCAAATAGGAATCAGTGTAAGCTACATATGTGCCAATCTGGCCTTCAGAATCCTAACATACAGAGCATTTCCAATTATTGTCTTTTGTCTTTTCTTCAGCATAAGGAAGTGAATTTGTGAAATTACTCAAGACAGAAAATGGTAATTCTACTACAGAATGTTTGCAATAAAGATAGACCTCTATAGGCACTTGAATGACTAGAATTTTGCTTCTTCTCAAGCCACAATGTACAGATGTAATTAACATGAGCTGAAAATCAGAGAAACTGACTTGTATTCTCTATTTGTTACTAGATAACTATGCGGCTTTGATGCACTGCTATTAAACAGAAGTAAAATGTGAGCCACGAATGCAAACTCATATATAATTTTAAATTTTCTAATAAACACAGATAAGAGGTAAGTAGAAAGAGTTGAAAATAATTTTAATATTACATTTAACTCAATTTATCCAAAATATTATTTATCGTGTAATCTGTACAAAAATCATGAGATATTTTGTATCTTCTTACTCATAATCTGAAATTAAATATTCTTTTTTAATTTAAATATTCTTTTTTAATTTAAATTAAATATTCTCTGTTTCTGTTAGAAACAGAGTATCATGTTTCTAACTAGCCACATTTTAATTGCTCAACAGCAATATGTGGCTGTGCTTTCTGTAGTAGATGGCTTAGCTCCAGACAAACATTTTTAGGGGGTTTGTTATGTCTTAGTCATAAACAACACTGAAAGAAGTAACAGTATACACATTTTCTCAAGACGTATGGTTTGAATAATCAAAACAAGATTATGAGATAATAGTGAGAGAGAAAGAGAGAAAAAAATCAATATTTGAACAGTTATTCCAGTATAAACTTGAGCTTGTAATGTGGAAGTGAGGCAAGACAGATTTGGAATGGCAATTGACTGACATTGCAATGTATTAAGAATAAAATTTTAAAAAATAAAATAAAAAACTAGGACACATTAAGTAGCAAGCAGTCATGATACTGCAAAAATTGTATTATGGAACATAATGGAAGTCACTAGCAACGTTAAACTTATAGAGGAACACGTAATTAGGAAAAACAATGCCTGTCTTCAAATAGTGATTGGAAAGACAGTTGCAGATAAAAGTTGAGCTTCTTCTAGACAGCTGAAAAGACATAACTGGCAGGTATAACTGACAGACTAAAAAGGCATAATATAAAGATATAACTGACAGACCAAATATGACCCTTTTATTTGTACATTAATTCAACAACCATATATTGAACACCTGCTATGTACAACTCAATATGCAGACTGCTAAGATGTAAATATGAATAATAAAAAAGTAGATATAGTTTGAAAAAACGTGAGATAGCTAAAGTAGGTAATTCCTCATTGCAGAAGTTATTCTAAAATGGACTAGATGGTGACCTGGCAAGTGTAGGGTTGTAGAGTTTCAAGTATCATACACATTTTACACACGAGTGCCACTGCTGGCAATGGTGGATTGAGTTGTTTCAAACCAATCCTATTACCAAAAAGTCTATAAAATGTAGAAAATATTGTTTAACAAAATTTATTTTCAAAGCTACCAGATGACTTCCAAAATAGTGAAGATTTGCAGATCAAAATTCAGATAAAATTAGGGTAGTTGAGAAAAGTGAATAAAAAAATATTATTGCTTTTCCCTTCAAGGCAACTATCACAACTGGCTGCAAGGTTGAGAAGCAAGGAAGCACTTCAGGCATACAGATAATTAATTAGAATGATAAATATTTTTGATGTGTCTATATAACAACAAAGATGATGACAAAATCAAAGTGGCTATTCAATTCCTTTTGTCTGATTTTAATATAGTCACACCAACTTTCTTATGTTTACTGCTGGCATAGTGTTGCTTTTTCATGAATGTATTTTTGATCTATGTGTCTTTATATTTAAGATGCATAAGTTATGAGTATCTTATTATTAGGTCTTATTTTCCCAGAGTGACAATTTTAACCTATTAATTGGAGTGCTCAATGCATTTACATTTAATATAATTATAGTTATTACAAATTATAAACTTACTATTTTGTGATTAGTTTTTCATTTATCCTGATGTTTTTTACCCTTAGTTTCTTCCTTTCCTGGATTTTTAAATATTAATTGAGTGTAATTCAGTGTTCCAAATTATTTACTTTTATTGCCTTTTTACCTAAACATACTTTGAGGAGTTATTCTAGCTTTAAGAATGAATATTGATTCAATGAATCAATGTTAGAACTGTAACTTACAACTGAACATTTCTATGTATATCCATCCACCTTTTGTGCTATATGTATATGTGTGTATATATATATTTTTCCTAAATATTATAGCGCGTGTGCCTAAAATGCATTATTTTTATTTTAAAGATTTAATTTTCTTTTTGATTTTAAACATTAAGATATGAAAATGCTAAATAATTCCATATATATTTGCAATTTCATGTATCTTTATTCCTTTTTGTAGTTCCAGATTGCCATATAATACCATTTTCTTTGGAACTAGAAACTTTGTGTGTGTGTGTGTGTGTGTGTGTGTGTGTGTGTGCTTTATTTTCTGGTTAAGTTTATTTTTTAAATTTATTTTTGGCTTTAAATATTTCATTATCATGCCACTAAGTGTGTTTATTGTTGGAGATGATAGATCTTTTTGCATCTGTGGTTTGATACTCTTTATTTTATTTAAGACAAAACAGCTATCAGCTTTATTTTTGTCAAATATATATTCTGATCAAATTTCTATCTTTTATTACTTGACTTACTCATATTTTCAACTGCTTAATATTGACCCAGAAAGCACTAGTAATCTTCACATTTTTATACACATTTTAATTTGTGTAGTTTTTATTGCTTTTTATCTTACATTCTCCAATCTGTCATTAGTCCCATTTGATAAATTTTTAATTGTAGGTTTTCTGGTTTCAAAACTGTAATTTTTAGTTAGTTCTCATATTTTCCACTTCTCTGCTGAATTCTCAATCTGTTCACTCATGCATTCATCTTCTTATTTATATCTTTAAACATTCATAACATGGTTTTAAGGATTTTATCTACAAATGCAGATCTTGTGACCTTTCTAGATTGGTTTCTATTCAGCATTTTTTCTAATTACCTGTGAGTTTTCTTTAACCAATTCACATAACTAATAACTTTTTGAAAATTTTATTCTAGGCATTGTTATTCCATGAAATTTTGCATTTGGCTGCCTTCCTTTAAAGAGTGTTAAAATTTATTTTGACTGGCAGTAATTTGTTGTGTGATATACTGTGATTGACTATGGCTTGCTCTTGATTATTATTAGGGATGATCATTCTTAAGATGAGACTTTATATGAAATCTTAAATGCATAAGACATTTGGTTAAGAGCTCTTTACCCTGACTAAATATAACTCCATTACTTTTAACACTATTTATTCTTTAGATTACCCTCATATCTCAGAGCCTCTCAGTGTATCTTCTATGTCAGTCTTCAACGAATTCTGACATAGACATGTTCATATTTCATATTTCTTTATCCAAAAAAATTATAGCTCTATTAACATACAAAGTTTCTGTTTTCTACTTCTTCCATTGTGCAAGGTTATAGGTTGCTGCCTGTGCCCTATTTCTCTGGGCTATGTTATGGAACATTTCTTAAGGCATAAAATCTGAAAGAATATAACATTCACTTTTTAAAGAATATAAATATGCTCCTTGCCTTTTGACCAATGTCTAAAAACTGTTGTTTCATACGTTTTGTACAGTATTAGAATTTTTTATACTAGGAGGTTAAGTCCAGTATCCCTTAATTTGTCTTGACCATGCAATAAAAAATTATCTTTTTATAATTTTTAAATGTCTTTATGATCTATAGTCATAATCTTTTTCACTCTAAATGCTGTTTATATTTATTCATGCCTCTAAAATATGATCATTTTTCTTTTTCCATCTAGCCTGTCACTTTGTACTAAATGTGGGAGTGGACCCCAAAATCCCTCCTTACGAGTTTACATAATGAATGAAGGCAGGTAGAAACAAGATAAGTAGAAAATAAGTCCCTCTACAGTTTATGATTCAAAATATTAGTTATATTTGTTATAAAACAATATAAAATTCAAAAATGTATCAACAGTATAAATGAAGAAAAATTATGAGCCCTCTGATATAACTTAATTGAACTGAATAAACATTAATTACATTCTCTTTCTTACTGTTCTACTCTCCCATTTACATAAGCTTATTTGGGTTGACATTTTTCAGCTCAAGATCTTTAAGCATCTATATCTTCATGATTCCTTTTTTCATTCAATTTTCAGCCATGGGTGGTGGTAGTTTCCTTCTTGATGACTGTTATTGCATATAGATCTCTAACAGCCTCATCTCAGCATTTCTGACTTCTTTCCCTCTCCAACTTTAAATTTTACTGTCAGGTTTATTTTTGTTGTTGTTGTTTTATGTTTGTTTGTTTGTTTGTTTGTTTTTACCAGGTTTAGAAATTCTAGGAGAGAACTGTAAGTTTTTCCAGTTTCCCAGTGTTAGGGAAAAATGATTCTGCATTAGTTATTAAAACGATCAGAGAGAGCGACACAGGAGCTTACTTCTCTTTCTGTATAGATTTGTCCTTTCAAAAAAGGGAAAAAAAGTAAATAAAATGAAATAAAATAAAATAATTAATCTCATGAATTTATGATTCTAGTTTATCAAGAGAAATTGTTATTTTGGATAGAATCAAAATCTTTCTGAAGACAAATTTATTTACTTCTCCCTTTCCTACATTATCTAGCCTTCAATCATAGAAAGAAATTTAAAATTTCTTATAAAATACACGTTTCATGGATCTATGATGGCTGTTCCATATTGTATGCTTTACCACAAGGATATATATACATTGATGGATATTTTCAAGAGTGTTATCCTAAAATACGTATATTAGAATAGTAAATTTTGTCACCTTACATATCTAGTAAAAGATCATCCTTTTCAAAAACTTGTAATAAGCTACTATATAACTGAATTTCAAGAAAGACTTTATACATGTTGGGCAGTGGTGAAGATGTGGAAGGTGAACATATGGTATAAAATTTTCTAGATTTATGGTCTGACATGAGCTAGAAAGCTTCAAAGATATTATATCATCAAATTTTCATATTTCAACAACTAACAGTAAAATGAAGATCACTACACTTCAGTGTAGTATTCTTTTATAATACAAGACAAAAAATTACACTGGACATGTCTTTGTTAATAATTTCTGAACTCTAATTTTTATCACTGTAAACTAAGATTTTCAGTTTATGATATATATTGGCATTCCTGTGTTCTGGCAAGTTTATTTATACTAAGCCATAGTCCTAATGCATTTCTTAAAGAATTTGATGTATTTTTTAATCTGCGATGGATAATATAACATTCTCATGACTGGCATATTCTTGTTCACATTTCTAATAAAATTATTTACATGTTCAATGTATCTAGGCAAATTAGTTTTTAATATTTGTGTTATTAAATATCAACCTGAAAAACCATCCAATTGAACTGTGAACTACAACCTTTCCACTCTACCTACCCAAGTCTAGATAAGTGTATTAATAATATCCAAGGGAGGGGGAAAGCAAGATAGCAGAACAGAATCATCCCCCTCATGCAAGGACACTATCTACATACACAAAACTACTTTTATAAGAGCCAAAAATCCGATCGGCACTCACAGTACCTGGTTTTAACTTAACAGTATTTATATTGCTAAAATAGACATGGAAGAGGTAGAAAAAACAGTTTTGAATCACTAATGCCACCCCTCCCCAATCCCTTGACAGTGAGAGCATGATGCAGAGAGTGATTCTGAGTGCTGGGGAGAGGGAAAGCCAACAATTATGAGGCATTATTCTCAGGGCTGCCCTTGTTATAGCAGAAAGCAAAACTGGACCAAACTCAGCTGTTGCTCACCCACAGAGCAGGCATTTAAACCAGCCGTAGCCAGAGGGCAACCACCAGACTGCCAGAGCGCAGTCAGAACCTGAGTTCCTGAACACAATGCCACCATGCACTAATGTGCTCTGGGGCCCCAGATGAAGTTGAAAGGCAGTCTTGGCAACAAGGACTGCAAAACTTAGGTAAGCTCCAGTGCTAAACTGGTCCCAGAGCCAGTGGACTGGGGGCCACGTGACCTATGGAGATACAAGCAGAAACAGCTAAGGGAGTGCTGGCATCAACTCTCCCCTAATCCCAGGCTGCAGAGCTCATGGCTCCCATAGAGACCTCTTCCTTCTTCTTGAGGAGAGGAGATAGAAGAGTGGGAAGAACTTGTATTGCATCTTGGACACCAACTCAGCCATAGCAGGAATAGGGCACTGGTCAAAGTCATGAGAACCCACCATCCAGGCACTAGCTAACAGAAAAGTTTTCTAGACTCATTGTGGGCCAGAAGGGAACCAGGTACCTCTTATGGAAGAACCCAGTATGACAAGGCTTCATCACCTCCTCACTGAAGACCCCTTGGTACCTCAAAAACAAAAACAAGCAATAATTTTAGATACAACATCAAGGGCCTTGGGTGAGACTATGAGATTTGCTAGCTTCAGGTGAGACTCGGCACATTCCCAACTATAGTAGTTACAGTGAGAGACTCCTGCTTCAGAAAAATGAAGGGAAAAGTAAAAGGGATTTTGTCTTACACCTTACGTACCACCTCAGCCGCAGAGGGGCAGAGCACCAGTGGCGTCTTTGGGTCTCCAGTTCCAGGCCTTGACTCTTGAACAGCATTTCTGGATGTGGCCTGGTCCAGAGGTGAGCCTACTGCCCTGAAAAGTGAGACACAAGACAGGGAGCATTCACTACAAGCTGGCTGAAGAATGCTTGGGCCTCAAGAGAACATTGGTGGTAGTCTGGATATACCCTCCCATGGGCCTAAGCAGGCAGCAGTCAAGGAGAGGCTCCTCTGCTTGTGGAAAGTGGAGGAAAGCCTGGGAAGGACTGTATCTCAAGGTTTGAATGCCAGCTCAGCTGCAGTACAATAGAGCACCAAGTAGACTTCTAAGGTTTTTAATTCTAGTCCTTGGCTCCCAGACAGCACCTCTGGACCTGCCTGGGGACTGTGGGAACGTGCTGCCCTGAAGGGAAGGACACAGGCCTGCCTGGCTTTGCCACTTGCTGGTTATAGAGCCACATGGTTTTGAGCAACATAGGTGGTAGCCAGGAAATGGTTACAGCATGCCTTGAGCAAGACGCAGTGCTATGCTGGTCTGACCCTGTGCAGTCTTAGAGGTGGTAGCCACAGGGGTGCTTGTGTCACTTCACCCCTAGCTCCAGATAGCTTAGAACAGAGCAAGAAAGAGAGAGAGAGACCCAGTTTGTTGGAGAAAAACTAAGGGAATAAAACAAGTTTATTCCTGTCAATCCAGATAATTCTTTCAGCTCTTGTTCAATACCACCATGGCAGTCCATCTGTCAGTCATCAAATAGCACAGCATTATGGGGCTTGGGGTTCCTGATAAAGCAGATACAGCTTAGATTACCACATGCAAGTCTTTTGAATATCTGAAAAGTCTTCCCAAGAAGGATGGATACAAACAGGCCCAGACTGTGAAGACTACAATAAATACCCTTTAACACTCATACACAGATGAACTTCTACAAGTATTAAGACCATCCAGGAAAACATGACCTTATCAAATGAACTAAATAAGAAACCAGGTACCAATCCTAGAGAAACAGAGTTATGTGACTTTTCAGATAGAGAATTCAAAATAGCTGTTTTGAGTAAACTCAAAGTAACACAGAGAAGGAATTCAGAATTCTATCAAGTAAATTTAAGAAAGAGACTGAAATCATTTAAAGGAATTAAGCAGAAATTCTGAAGCTGAAAAATGTAATTGGCATACTGAAGAATGCATCAGAGTCATCTAACAGCAGAATTGATCAAGCAGAATAAATAATTAGTGAACTTGAAAACAGGCTATTTGAAAATGCATAATTACAGACCAGGCACAGTGGCTCACACCTGCAATCCCAGCACTTTGGGAGGCTGAGGCTGGTGGCTTCACAATTATGGCAGAAAAGTAGAGGCAAAGGCACATCTCACATGGCAGCAGGCAACACAATACATGGCATGCAGGAGAACTTTCATTACAAAATTATCATATCTCATGAGACTTTTCACTACCCTGAGAACAGTATGAGGGAACCAACCCCCATGATTCAATGTACCTTCTTGGCCCCACCCTTGATATGTGGAATTACTATAATTCAAGTTGATATTTGGGTGGGGACACAGCCAAAACATATCATTTTTAAAGAATAAAAAACCAAGATGGAAACAAACCCTTAATTAGTGGAAGAAAAGAAATAATAATAAACAAAAATGAAAAGAGAACAATCCAAAAATCAATAAAACCAAAAGTTTTTTTTTTTTATTGAAAAGTTGAACAAAATTGACAAAACTTTAGCCGGAGTAAGAAAAAAGAGAAATAATTTAAATTAATAAAATCAGAGATGAAAAAGGAAACACTGCTGATACTGCAAACATTCAAAAGATCCTCAGTAGCTACTATGAGCACCTATATGCCAATAATTTGGAAATTCTGCAAGGAATGATCAATTCTAAGACACGTGAAACTCCCCACGATCAAAGCATGAAGAAATCCAAAACCTGGATAGAGCAATAACAAGCAATGAAATCAAAGCCATAACGATGTCTACTAGTGAAGAAAAGCACAGGACATAATGGCGTCACTGCTGAATTCTATCAAACATTTAAAGAAGAGCTAACACTAACTCTGTTCAAACTATTCAGAAAAATAAAGGTGAAGGGAATACTATTGACTCATTCTACTAGACCACTATTACCCCAATACCAAAACCAGATAAAGACACATAAAAATTAATAATAATAAAAAACTACAGACCAATAACCATATGATCATTTCAATTTATACTGAAAAAGCCATTTGATAAAATTTAGCATCCTTGATAATAAAACTTATGAAAAAACTTGGTATAGAAAGATGATATCTCGGCCGGGCGCGGTGGCTCATGCCTGTAATCCCAGCACTTTGGGAGGCCGAGGCGGGCGGATCACGAGGTCAAGAGATCAAGACCATCCTGGTCAACATGGTGAAACCCCGTCTCTACTGAAAATACAAAAATTAGCTGGGCATGGTGGTGTGTACCTGTAGTCCCAGCTATTCGGGAGGCTGAGGCAGGAGAATTGCTTGAACTCAGGAGGCGGAGGTTGCGGTGAGCCGAGATCACGCCATTGCACTCCAGCCTGGGTAACAAGAGCGAAACTCCGTCTCAAAAAAAAAAAAAAAGATGATATCTCAATCTGATGAAAGCCATGTAGGGTGGGCCCACAGCTATTATCATACTGAATGGGGAAAAATTAAAAGCTTTTCTTCTAAGATTTGTAATATAAAAAGAATGCCCATTGTTACCACTCTAACACATATACACCATGGAATACTATGCAACCATTAAAAAGGATGAGTTCATGTCCTTTGCAGGGATGTGGATGAAGCTGGAAACCATCATTCTCAGCAAACTGACACAAGAACAGAAAACCAAACATTGCGTGTTCTCAGTCGTAAATAGGTGTTGATCAATGAGAACACTTGGGCACCAGGAGGAGAACATTACACACCGGGGCTTGTTGGGGGTGGGGAGATTAGGGGAAGGATAGAAGCAGTGGGGAGATTGGGGGTGGATAATGTTAGAAGAAATACCTAATGTAGATGAAGAGGGGATGGATGCAGCAAACCAACATGGCACATGTATACCCATGTAACAAACCTGCATGATCTGCACATGTAGCCCAGAACATAAAGTATAATTTTAAAAAAAGGACTGCTATATTCAGTAAAGTTACAGGATACAAAATCAGTATAACAAAATCAATAGCACTTTTGCGTGCTTACAATATACGATCTAAAAAAGTAATCAATAAAGTAATGCCATTTACAATAGGCACAAATAAAATAGTCATGAAATGATTCATATGTATCTATATAAATGGATAAGTGATATTAACTGATATACATTTATATATGGACATACATATCTGGATATATTTATTAATAATTATTCTGATAGCATATAATAATATTTAATTATGGTTTTAACTTGCATTTATTTAATAGCTAATGATGTTGATTATTACACCTTTCTTAGATGTATAATTTCCAAATATTTTCTCCAGTTATGTAGGTTGTCTTTAACTCAGTTGATAGCTTCTTTTGCTTTGTAGAAGCTTTTTAGTTTAGTTAGGTCATTTTTGGCAATCATTACAGTATTTTTTGGTAACTATTTTAGTGTCTTTGTCATGAAATATTTGCCAGACCTATGTCCGGAATGACACTTCCTAAATTGTCTTTCAGGATTTTTATAGTGTCAGGTTTTACATTTAAGTCTTTAATTCATTTTGAGTTGATTTTTGTTTATGGTTTAAGAATGGGGTCTAACTTCAATTTTTGCATATGGCAGCCAGTTATCCCAGGAATATTTATTAAATAGGGTTTCATTTTCCCATTGCTTCTTTTTTTCAACTTTGTCAAATATCACTTGGTTGTAGGTGTGTGGCTTTATTTCTGTGTTCTCTATTCTATTCCATTGATCTACGTGTCTGTTTTTGGAGCAGTACCATGCTAATTTGGTTACTACAGCTTTGTGGTATGTTTAAAGTTTGGAAACATCATGACTCCAACTTTTTTTCCTTTTGCTTAGGATTGTCTTGCCTGTTCAAGTTATATTCTGGTTTTATATGGATTTTAAAACAGTTTTTTTTTAGTACTGTGAAGAATATCATTGGTTTGATAATAATAACATTGAATCTATAAATTGCTTTGCAATATGGCCATATTCACAATATTGAACATTTTATTCATGAATACGAAATGTTTTTCCCTTTGTTTTTGTCATCTGTAATTTCTTTGAGCTGGGTTTTGTACTTCTTATTGTAGATATTTTTTACCTCACTGGTTAGCTGTATTTATAGGTATTTTATTCCATTGTAGCTACCATGAATGGAATTGCATTTTTGATGTGGCTCTCACCTTGGATGATGTTGGGGTATAGAAATGCTACTGATGTTTATACATTGACTTTGCATCCTGAAACTTTGCTGTGATTGTTTATCAGAGGTATAGAGTTATACCATCTGAAAACACACAATATTTGACTTCTCTTCCAATTTAGATGCCTCTCTTTCTCTCTCTCCCTCTCTCTCTCATGCCTGATTTCTGTAGGAGAGTGGGCATCTTTTCTTGTCTTTTTCTGGTTTTCAAGAAGATTGCTCTCAGCTTTTGCCCATTCAGTGTCATGTAGGCTGTGGATTGGTCATAGATGGCTCTTATTTCAAGGTATTTTCCTATAATGCCTAGTTTTTTAGTGTTTTTAACATTAAGGGACATTTAATTTTATTAAAAACCTTTTCTGCCTCTATGTTTATCATGAGAGCCAAACTCTAATGATTGTTATTTCTCTTCTGGAGCTAGCCACCCAGCAGGGCTACCAAGTTCCGGGCTGGTACTGTGGCTTATCCACACAGAGTCTTGTAATGTGAACCGTCTTCAGGTTTCTCTGCTGTGGATACCAGTACCTGCTCCAGTGAAGGTGGCAGGAGAGTGAAATGGACTCTGTGAGGGTTCTTAGTTTGGGTTCTTAGTTCTTAGTTCTTAGTTGTTTAGTCCACTATTTTTGTGCTATCTGGCCTCCTGACAGGAGGTGGTGCTTTCAAGAGAGCATCAGCTGTAGTAGTGTAAGGAGGATCAGGTGGTAGGCAGGGTCCAAGAACTCCCAAGGGAATATGTTTTTTTGTCTTCAGCTACCAGGGTGGGTAGGAAAGGACCATCAGGTGGTGGTCAGGTTAGGCATGTCTGAGCTCAGACTCTTTTTAGGTCGGGCTTGCTATGGCTGCTGTGGGAGGGAAATAAGGGTGTGGTTTCCTGGTCAGTGGAGTTATGTTCTCAGGAGGGTTACGGTTGCCTCTGCTGTGTCATGCAGGTTGTCAGGAAAGTGGAGGAAAGCCAGCAGTTACAGGCCTCACCCAGCTCCCATGCAACCCAAAGGCCAGTCTCACTTCCACCATGTCCTACCCAACAGCAGCACTTAGTTTGTTTCCAGGAAGTGACTTCATGTTTAATTAGAATTGTTATCACATTCAGTTGGAGGTTTATTTCTCCCTGTGGTCTTTTCTCAGTTTGTCCGGCCGTCCTACCCAAGGATCCCACATGAGACAAGTCAGAAATGGCTTCCCCAGTGACACAGAGAATCCATAGAGCTTTTCTGGCTTCTTCCTCTAATCCTGTATTTTGTTCAACTGTCCAAATTGACTCAGCTCAGGTAAGGTCAAATCCTTCTCCAGTGATCTAAACCTTCAGCTTCCCCAGTGTGGGTGTCTGTTCAGGGGTAGATGATCCCCATTTCCCACTTTCAACAGTTTGGGCACTGACAGTATTTGGGCTGTCTCACAGGTCCTGCACGAACAATCCATTTCTTCCAGAGGTTCTGTGGATTCTCTCTGCTTTCCTGGTATATTACTGCAGTAGTTTTGGAGCAAAAGTTTACAATGTGTGTCTCCACACATGCTCTGTCCATTCTTTTGAGTGGGAGTTGAAATGTAGTTTTGCCTCCTGTCTTTCATTTTTCTTCTCTTTACCAGCCATAGCTTTGCTTGGTGCCCCATCATCTACTGTCCGAGTGCTTCTCAGGGGAACACATGGTTACACCTGTCCACAGATTTCAGGTGCAATGCTCCTGTGCTGGAAGCTCTAGTAGGTGTGGCCCATTTGGCTGTGAGAGGCAGGACAGGACCACTGGGCCAGAAAATCCAGCAGGCATTGCCCACCTGGCTATCAGCGGCAGGGCTGGACTAGATCACCTGCCCTGTTGTCCAGATCTTTCCCAGGTAAACAAGATGCTGTGCCTTCCAACTGAGTTCACACGGAAGTGGGACTGCTGAGCTAGAAGCTCTGGCAGGTCTTGGTGGCCTCGTTACCAAAAGTAGGGGGTGTGTATAGTTGTCCCTTTATGTGTTTCCTGGGACAAAAGGAGTCTGTGCCTGCTGAGTGAGTTCACACAGACGTGAGCTTGCTGGGCCAGAAGCTGGTGCTGAACCTTGTCCAGTGAGAGGTGTAGAGCAATCCTGCTGCTCCCAGGCACTGAGGCTGTGACCTCTGTTGGGGCTATGGTGTCACTGGTCTTATCTGGGGCCCACAGATTGTAGGCATCCTCTTGGACTCAAGAGTTGCCCCTGCAAAATATCCAGGTGGTTCTCTGCCTCAGTCTAGAAGTACAGTAAGGGAGTGCAGACGGGTCAAGAAGATTCTTCTCTTCTCAGACATGTATAGGTCCCATGAATTCTGCATAGGGCTCTCAATCACTTACCCTTTCCCTTGTTGGAGAAGTTCTTCTGGCTCCATGCTGAGGCCAGACAAGCTGGTGCCCTGCTTCACTCCTCTCTGTTCTCTGCGTCCTCCTGCTGCCTTGATGGATTCCGTTGTGGTGCCTCAATTGCTATTGGGATAAGTAGAGCCTCATAAAACATGTTGGGAAGTGTTCCCTTTTCTTCTATTTTCTGAAATAAATTGTGTAAGTTTGTTATTGATTAAGCTTTAAACACTTGGCAGAATGGTCTAGTAAAACTATTTCAGTCTGAAGATATGTTTATTAAAATATTCTAAATTATAAACTCGATTTTATTTTTGGTTGAATTTTGGTAGTTTGTTATTTTCAAATAACTGATCGATTTATTCTCAGTTGTCAATTTACTGAGAACAAATTAATTTGAAGTATTCTTTTTTCCTTATCTATTGGGTGCATAATCTGTACTAAAATTTTCTGTTTCATTTGTGATATTAATGATTTGTGTCTTCTTTGCATCCCTATCTGTCTTACTAGAGGTTTATTAATTATAAAGTTTTCAAAGTGCCAGGTTTGTTTTTCTGACTACTTTATAGATGTTTCTTTTTTTGTTTCACTAGATTTTCACAAATATACTTAGCAAATCTAGTGAACCTTTTTTTTTTTTAAAAAAAAGGAAGAAATAAAGGCGATGTCAGATAAAGTATAACTACAATTATCTGTCACTAGCATACAGGCCATTAGAGAATGACTGAAGGAAGTTCTTCAAACACAATGAAAATTACAGAAGAACAAATGTTAGTACCTGCATAAAAATATCCTTCTAATGTTTTCCAATTTATATATGATAATTGAAATAAAATTTTCAAATTATGTTATATATGTATAGGGGCTTCTCTCCTCTCTCTGTCTACATATATTTATATGTCTCCAATATTTGGCTAATATATATATGGTTAATAGTTCTTTATTTATAGCACTAAAAAATATTATGCCTCTTCCTTCTGACCTCCATGGTTTCAGGTAATGAATGTCTTCAATGAAATTAGGGTTCACCAATAGGCAATGTATCAGTCACCTCTGGCTGATTTCAAGATTTCTCCTTCATTAACAATTTCAAAATTCTAATTTTAATCATATTTTGAAATAGATTTATTTGGGTTTTTTATATTTGAAATTTTGAAGCTTTCAAAATTCGTGCTTTTATATTTGTCCCAAACTTTACGAAGCTTTCAACGATATTTCTCCAAATACTTTGCCATTTCCACTTTATCCTCTTCTTATGAAACTCCAATAATCTGAATTTTGTATATTTTATAATTATACCCAGATTTTTTATCATCTTTTGTCTATTTTCTCTCTATTGTTCACATTGAATAAATTCTATGAGCCCATCCTCAAGTTCACGGATTCTATCTTCTGCTATTTTATTCTATCATTGAGCACATTCAGCAAATTTATTTCTAAAATTTATGTTATTTAATTTTTTAGTTCTATGGCTTCATTTCATTTTCTTTATAACTTCCATGTCTTGTTGAGATGTCATTTGTCTCTTTGTTTAAATATAATGTGTAATTTTCAGCTGAATCATTTTTTAGGATGGCGGTTTAAAATCGTTTGAAAATTTAAACATCTAGTTCATTTTTACGTTATGTAATTGTCTTTTCATATTCATATAATTTTTCTTGTTCATTGCATGACAGGTGATTGTCTATTCTGTGCTCAGCGTTTAGTCTCTTGTTTTCCAAAACCCCAGCTTCTTTTTAGGTTTTTTCTAAATATAATGCATATTTTGAACACAGGTTCTGATGTATTTTGCGGGGTGGTATTCCTATGATGTTCTAATTTTTGGAACATTTTTAATGCAATTTGGCCTTCTTATTTTATTTCATGCTGCTGAAGCTCTTACTGCTCCCTACTGATGCTGCTTGAGGAAAATGACGAACCTTCTCTGGCTGTGCGGCCTCATGTCTGCAATGGGTGAAGGAAATGTCAGGGTCTGTCTCACAGAAACACAGTCACTTACTGAAATTTTTTTTTTTTAATTGGGATTGCCATTTTTGAGATCACCTGGCTTCCTGGTGTACTAAGAGAGTTTTAAAACTGTAGTGACAGAGTTTCCCTGAACTGGACTCTTGTCATGGTGACATTTCCCTTGTCTGTGCTTTTCAGTTGCATGGTTTCTCTGGGTGTGGAAATGAGTCTCAGACACAGCAGGAAAGACGAGCACTTTTTCTGAACACTTATTGTCAATGAAACTTCCCATAAAATAGATCATCACTGATCTTTTTATTAACTTAGTTGGAAGACCCATTCAATGAAAATATATGCATACCTGGATGGTTTTGTGTTGTTGAGGATCACCAACTCTGGCCTAGGGTCACCATTTTTCTGTTATATGTGAAGTCATAAGATTCATGACTGCTCTATTTGTTTCTTTAGTCCCTAGAGTCTCTAACCAGTTTGCTTTTATTTTTTTTCCATTTAGCATTCTTCTTTGCTTGTATAATTCCTTATATCCAGAAAATATAGTTGATGAAGAACAGGAAGAGATGAGTCTATGCCATCTTAACTGGACTGGACATTCCTATGAGGCATAGATACTTTAATTAATTTAGGAAAGACAATTTTAAGAAGGAATCATTTCTCCCCAAAACACTAGACATGAATTTTAAACCTGCTTTAAGAAGATTAGATAGCTACATAATCATTTTTCTGTTTCCCTGTGTGAGGACTGACTAGATATTTAATTTTCTGTGAAAATATCACCACTTGTTTAAAATTCACCAGTTTATTCATTCTTATCTTGAATTCACACACATTTCAATTACCTGAACACATTTTGATGTATTTTCTAAATTTAAGGACATTCATTTATTTCATTTTCGTGAACCCTTATGGGTGATCAAAGTAAAATATTTCTGTGGTCAGAAGAGATTATGTTTCAGTTTTATAGTTTGGTTTCTTTTTTTCCCTTAAAAGGAGGAATTCAGGTGTCAGGGTCAAATATAAATAACCATTTAATAGCCATATGCACACATTTTAATAATGATATAATAAATATAATTATATTTATTTGTTTAATCTTATCTAGAATACTAAATTTAAAGTTCAGCAGAAAAAAAGTCATTGAGAAGTAGAGGAAAAATAATATAAATATGATTATTATATAGAATTAAGAATATTGGACATTCAGTGTATTAATGTTCTGTCTTTTGGAATGTTAATTACATGGGAATAGAGAACTAATAAAGTGGGAAATCTTGAATGTTTAATAATTTTACATATTTCTGCTCTAGAAATAGAAGAAACAGATTTTATGTTGTAATGGCAGAAATTAAACAGTAGAAGACTGGTTTTCTAATTTTTGTATTGAATGTGTAAGTCACTGAAAGATTTAAGGCATATCACTGATAGTTGAACTAAAAACAAAATTAAGAATAGCATCTATCTATCATATATTTAAGATTGCTGGATTTAATAAAATAAACTTGAAAGATATTGTGCACAATTAAAGTACAATGGAAGTACAAATAAAAGGCAAAATAAGCACATCAAACAGTTGTGCTTTGTTAAAGTAAATGGTTGAAGTGCTTATTTTGTCTTTTATTTATACTTTATTTTATTTGTATTTATTTTTACATGCTACTTGTACAAATAAATGCAAATAAAACAAGTAGCATGACGAACAAAAACTTCAAAAACTTAATAAGATCTATTCTATATTGAATTATCTATTCAATAATCCAAAATGAGGAAAAAAAGGGATAATATGGGTGAAAGTTGCAGGTATCAGAGAAAAATCATTTTTTCAGGCCCAGACATAATAAAGCCAGGAGGGTGTGAAAAGAGAAAGCTTATACCTACATATCCAGGATAAGGACCGTTTCCAAGAACATTCCAAAACCCTCAAGAAATTCCTTTGCATCTTTCATGCATGCCCTTTTCATGGCTTGCATATTTCACACATATACTAATGTTTCTACGCCAAGGTAGATATTCCTTAGACATTCCCTAGAACTGCAGCAATTCAGACAAGATATTGTCAAAAGACACTTGCCCAGTAACAGCATCTCCACCAATGAACTGATAACCACTCTGGCTTTGAGTCTCTGGAACCAGTGAACTCTATTTCTAAGCAGCTTCTCTCTCCCTTTTTTAAGTAGTGAGCCTCTCCCTTTTTTCTGGGAAAAGCTTCTTTTTGCCCTTCCCTCATGGTATGCCCTTGTGTCTTCCCGGGTTATAATCTTCATTTCTCATTACAAGTAAACTCAACATATTTGGAGAAATTTTTCTGTAATGGAGATACTTAAAGAACAATTTATTTGGTTTCTAAATTGCTCAAGTGGTAGGGAATTATTCTCTACCTCCTTGAAAACTAAGTATATACACACATTATTTGAAATTCTTCTGCAGGTGAGATTTGTATATTCTCAACTCTATTTATTCAATAGAGATCTGTGTTATTGCAGACTCACTAATACTGAGTTAATTATGTTGCTCAAATTGGCCCAGATTGGTGACTGAGAGCTCATTCGGTGGATTCTGTGTCCTTCCTCTCACTCAGTCATTGGTTTTTGCATGCTTAGGACTTCCTTAATTTCTTACAGCCTAGACTTATATATTTGCTGTCTCAGTCCTAGAGTCAGCCATTTCTCCAAGAAGCTGTGGTTCCTTTTTAATGGGAGAAAGACATTATAAATCAGAATCTGAGTATAAAACATGCATGTTGTTATTGGAGAGTCATTGCTTCTAGTTCCTCTCAACTGACTGAAAAGTGTGTGTGTGTGTGTGTGTGTGTGTGTGTGTGTGTGTGTGTGTGTGTTAATTAGCCAGAACTTTGAAGATGTGATTAAGTTAGGAATCTTAAAGTGAGATTAAGGTCTTTGTAAGAGGGAGGCTTGGGAGTCAGTGTCAGAGAAAAAGATGTGAAGATGGAAGGAGAGGTCTAAGTGATGAAATTGCTGGCTTTGAAGATATTGGACAGGACCAGGGCCATGAAATACAGGAAGCCCCTAGAAGCTGGAAAAACAAGAAGGTGAATTTTCCCCCAGAACCTGGAAAAGGAACGCAATTCTGCTGACACTTTGATTTGGAAGAACAAACCCTATTTTGAATTCTCACCTACAGAACTCTAAGATAATAGATTCATGTTTTTTCAAGCCACTGAGTTTTGTGAAATGTTGCTGTGGCAGCAGTAGAAACTTGATATACAGTTTTTAAGAGACTTCACACTGAAGTTTTGCAACTCAAAACCATTGCTATGTGTATCATTCTAGTCTACTACTCTTGCTTACTTGCACTCTTCCATTCTAGTTGTGAGAAACTTGGCTCCCACTATCTGCCATCCACGTACTTGCTTACTTCTAGTATACATGGTTTATAGTGGTTTCAGAATTGGTAACCTATATCCCCATGGGAAATGACTGTATCAAGAAAAGTACAAGTACACTGATTAGGTACATTTCCTTTGGACTTCAATCATTCTTACTCTCCTTATTTCCAAGTTATTAGTCCAGCACCTCTGCTCTCCACCTTCAGTAAACTGGTCACATTCAATTGTGATACAGATTGTCCTGACACATTTGCTTCCCATCACTGAATCCTCTGAATTGCTAATTTTGTAAGTTTAAATGCTTCACTTTGTGATGTAAAACTGCATGCATGGAATTTAAAAAATGGTGTCATGTATCTATTGTTAGAGTCCCATACACAGTAGTTATACCATCCTAAATAATCCTCTGCACTTCATTTATTTAACACCCCTCACCACTAATCTCTGACAATTTTTCATCTGTTAACTATTTTTATAGCATAGAGCTTTGAAGCTTTGAAGGTTTCCATCTGTCCATTTGCAATAGGCACTTAAGATTCATCTATGTCAGTGTGTAGTTTGACAGCTCACTTCTTTTTTTTCTTTTTTTTTTGAAACAGAGTTTTACTCTTGTTGCCCAGGCTGTAGTGCAGTAGCACAATCTTGACTCACTGCAACCTCTGCCTCTGGGTTTAAGCAATTCTCCTGCCTCAGCAGCCCAAGTAGCTGGGACTATAGGCGTGCACAACCACGCCTGGCTAATTTTGTATTTTTTAGTAGAGACAGAGTTTCTCCATGTTGGTCTGGTTGGTCTCAAACTCCTGACCTCAGGTGATCCTGCCACCTTGGCCTCCCAAAGTGCTGGGATTACAGGTGTGAGCCACCATGTCCAGCCAACTCACTTTGTTTTTCAGCTGTACTGCAGTTTGATTATCCACTCACCTATTGAGAGTGGATTTGGTAGCTTCTAGGTTTTGAAAATCACGAATACAGATGCTATGAATGTTTGCATGCAGGTTTTTAAGTGAGCATAGGTTTTTAAATTAGTTGGGTAAATAACAAGAAGCATCATTGCGGTATTATATAGTATGTATATCTATGTTTTATATAGTGTGTATAACTATGTAACAAACTGCACATTCTGCACATGTATTCCAGACGTTAAAGTAAAATTTAAGGAAAAAGGTTAAGATGGTACTTTTTATGTCATGTCTATTTTGTCACAATGGCAAATAAAGAAACGTACAATTTTAAGTAGTAGATTTAGATTTTTGATCCATTTTGAGTTGATTTTTATACATGTTGAAAGACATGATTCAACTTCAACCCTTTGCATGTTGATATCCAGTTGTTCAGGTACCAATTTTTGTAAAGAATATTCTGTCTTCATTGAGTGGACTTGGCACACTTGTAAAAAATTAGCCTGGCTGCAGTGGCTCATGCCTGTAATTCTAGCACTTCGGAAGGCTGAGGTGAGAGGACCACTTGAGACCAGGAGTCTGAGACTATCCAGTTCAAGATCGCAAGACTTCATCTCTATAAAATAATTTTTAAAAATTATTGGGTCATTGCAGCACTTGCCTGCAGTTCCAGCTACTCAAGAGGCTGAGGTGGGAGGATCCCCAGAGACCAGGAGTTCAATGTTTCAGTGAGCTGCAATCTCACTTTGCACTCCAACCTGGGCAGTAGAGAAGACCCCCATCTCTTTAAAAATATCAGTTGACCATGGATATATGCATATATTTTGGGTTTCCCAATTCTGTTCTATTGATCTCCATGGGTATCTTCATGACAGTTTTAAATTGGGAAGTGAGAATCTCCTTATTTTGTGTTTATCTTTGAAAGATTTTTTGGTTATACTTGGTACCTTGCAACATAAGGATTTTAGATACAGCTTTTCAATTTCTATGAGAAGACAGCTGGGATTCCGATTAATTGCACTGTATCTGTATCAGTTTGTGAAGTATTGACACCTTAATAATGCTAAGTTTTCTAATACATGAACATGGGATTTTTTTTCCAGTTTATTTAGAACTTTCTTAATTTCTTTCAACAATGATTTGTAGTTTTCAGTACATAAATTTCTTTTTCTTTAGTTACATTTTTCCCTAAATATTTTACTTCTTTTGATACTATTATAAATTGAATTTTTTAAAAGTAATTATGACTGGCTGAGGTGGACAGATCACTTGAAGTCAGGAGTTCGAGACCAGCCTGGCAAATGTGACCAAACCCCGCCTCTACTAAAACTACAAAAATTAGCTGGGTGTGATGGCACATGCCTGTAATTCCCAAGTAAGAGGCTGAGGCACAAGAATCACTTGAACCCAAGAGGTGGAAGTTGCAGTCAGCAGAGACGATGCCACTGCACTCCAGCCTGAGTGACTCTGTTCCAAAAACATAAAAATAAAAATAATAACTTTTGTTTTAGATTTGAGTATTACATATACACTTTGTTTGACATTAAAATTTGGTGTATGAATTATCTCATCACCAAGGTAGTAAGCATCATACCCAGTAAGTAATTTTTTGGCTCTTGCCCTCGTTATTTCCCTCTCTAGAAGTTCCCCGTGTCTATTGTCCCCATTTTTTCATACCCAATGTTTAGGTCCCACTTATAAATGAGAACATATATTTGGTTTCTTCTGTTTCTTTGTAAATTTGCTTAGGATAATGGCCTCTAAATCTCTCCATGTTGCTGCAAAGAACATGATTTCATTCTTTTTGATGGCTGTGTAGTATGCTATGGTGCATGTGTACATTTTCTTTATTCAATTTACTACTGATGGGCACCTATACTGATTCTATGTCTTTGCTATTGTGAACACCACTTCCATTAACATAAAAGTGCATGTGTCCCTTGATAGAATAATTTATTTTTCTTTGGGTATATATCCAGTAATAAGATTGCTAAGTCAAATGGCAGTCCTACATCCTTTGATAAATTTCCCAACTTTTTTTCACAGTGGTTGAACTAATTTACATTTCCATCAGTGGCGTGTAAGTATTCCCTTTTCTCTGCAGTTTCATAGGCATCTGTCATATTGTTTTACTTTTTAATAATAGCCATTTTGTAAGGGACTAGTATTGCTGAATAAGAACAGCTCCAGTCTGCAGCTCCCAGTGAGATCATCACAGAAAGTGGGTGATTTCTGCATTTCCAACTGAGGTACCCTGTTCATCTCATTGAGACTGGATAGGCAGTGGGTGCAACCCAGAGAGAGCAGGCAGAAGCAGGGTGAGGCTTTGCTTCACCCAGGAAGTGCAAGGAACTTGAGGATCTCCCTCCCCTAGATAAGGGAAGCTGTGAGGGACTGTACTACCACGCCTGGGTAATATGCTTTTCCAACGGTTTTTCAATTCACAGATCAGGAGATTCCCTCGTGTGCCTATACCACCAGGGCCCTGGGTTTCAAGCACAAAACTGGGTAGCTGTTTGGGCAGACACTGAATTAGCTGCATGAGTTTAAGTTTGTTTTCTGTGTACCCCAGTGGTGCCTGAAATTCCAGCGAGACAGAACTGTCCACTCCCCTAAAAAGGGGCGGAAGTCAGGGAGCCAAGTGGTCTCCTTCAGTGGGTCCCACTGCAATAGATTCCGGCAAGCTAAGACCCACTAGTTTGAAATTCTCACTGCCAGCACAGAAATCTGAAGTAAACCTGAGAAGATAGAGCTTGGTGAATGGAGGAGTATCCACCATGACTGAGGCTTTAGTATGTGGCTTTCTCCTAATAGTACTAAGGCAGCTAGGAGGATTGGATTGGGTGGAATTCATCACAGTGTGGCAAAGCAGCTGTGGCCAGGCTGCTTCTCTAGATGAGATTCCTCCTCACTGGGCAGGGTATTTCTGAAGGAAAGACAGCAGCCCCAGTCAGGGGCTTACAGATAAAAACTCTCATCTCCCTGGGACAGAGCACTTGGGGGAAAGGGCAGCTGTGGGCACAGCTTCACCATATTTAATCTTTCTTGCCTGCTGGCTCTGAAAAGTGCAGCTGATCCTGACAAGTGGGATTCTCCCAGCACAGTATATAAGCTCTGCTAAGGGACAGACTGTCTCCTCAAGTGGATCCCTGACCCACATGCCTCCTAACTGAAAGCGAACTCCCAAAAGGGGTGGACAGACATGTTATAGAGGAGAGTTCCAGCTGGCATCAGGCCAGTGGCCCTCTGGGATGAAGCTTCCAGAGGAAGAAGGAGGTAGCAATCTTTGCTGTTCTGCAGCCTCCACTGGTAATACCCAGGTGAACAGGGTCTGGAGTGGACCTCCAGAAAACTGCATCAGACCTGCAGAAGGGTAGTTTGAGTGTTAGAAGAAAAACTAACACACAGAAAACAACAACATCAACATCAGCAAAAAACACCCCCACACAAAAACCCCATCCCAGGATCGTCAGCCACAAATAGCAAAAGTAGATAAATCCATGAAGATGAGGAAAAAAAACAGTGCAAAAATGCTGAAAATTCCGAAAACAAGACTGCCTCTTCTCCAAATGATCACAACTCCTCACCAGCAAGGGACACAAAACTGGACAGAGAATAAGATTGACAAATTGACAGAAGCAGGCTTCAGAAGGTGAGTGATGACAAACTCCACTGAGCTAAAGGAGTATATTCTAACCCAATGTGAGGAAGTTCAGAACCTTGACAAAAGGCTACAGGAGCTGCTAACTAGAATAACCAGTTTAGAGAGGAGCATAAACGACCTGATAGAGCTGAAAAACACAGCATGGGAACTTTGTGAAGCATACACAATATCAATAGCCAAATTGATCAAGCAAAAGAAAGGATATCAGAGATTAGATTAGAGATCACCTTACTGAAATAAGGAGTGAAGACAAGATTAGAGAAAAAAGAATAAAAAGGAATAAACAAAGCCTCCAAGAAGTATGGGAATATGTGAAAAGACCAAATCTACAATTGATTGGTGTACCCAAAAGTGACGGGGAAAATGAAGTCAAGTTGGAAAACACACTTCAGGATATTATCCACGAGAACTTCCCCAACTTACCAAGACAGTCCAACATTAAAATTCAGGAAATACAGAGAACACCACGAAGATACTTCTCGAGAAGAACAACCCCGAGACACATAATCATCAGTCTCCCAGGCTGAAATGAAGAAAAAAATATTAAGCACAGCCATAGAGAAAGGTCAGGTTACCCGTAAAGAGAAGCCCATCAGACTAATGGCAGATCTCTCTGCAGAAACCCTACAAGCCAGAAGAGAGTGGGGACCAACATTTAACATTCTTAAAGAAAAGAATTTTCAACCCAGAATTTCATATCCAGTCAAACTAAACTTCATGAGTGAAAGAGAAATAAAATCTTTTACAGACAAGTAAGTGCTGAGGGATTTTGTCACCACCAGGCTTGCCTTACCAGAGGTCCTGAAGAAAGCACTAAATATATAAAAGGAAAACCAGTACCAGATACTGGAAAAACACATCAAAACATAAAGACCAATGATACTATGAAGAAACTGCATCAACTCGTGCAAAATAACCAGCTAGCCTCATGACAACAGCATCACATTCACACACTACAATACTAACCTTAAATGTAAATGGGCTAAATGCCCCAATTAAAAAACACAAACTGGCAAATTGGATAGTTAAGACCCATTGGTGTGCTGTATTCAGGAAACCCATCTCACATGCAAAGACACACATAGGCTCAAAATAAAGGGATGAATGAGTATTTACCAAGCAAAAGGAAAGCAAAAGTAGCAAGGGTTGCAATCCCAGTATCTGATGAAACAGACTTGAAACCAACAAAGAAAAAAAAATGAAGAAAGCCACTATATAATGGTAAATAAATTGATGCAACAAGAAGAGCTATCCTAAATTTATATGCACCCAATACAGGAGCACCCAGATACATAAAACCAGTTCTTAAAGACCTACAAAGGGACTTAGACTCCCACACAATAGTAGCAGGAGATTTTAACAGCCCACTGTCTATATTAGACAGATTAATGAGACCAAAAACTAACAAAAATGTTCAGTACTTGAACTCAGCTTTGGACCAGGCAGACCTAATAGACATCTACAGAACTCTTCACCCCAAATCAACAGAATATATATTCTTCTCAGCACGACATAACACTTTTTCTAAAATTGAATACATAATTGGAAGTAAAACACTCCTCAGTAAATGCAAAAGAACAGAAACCATAACAAACAGTCTCTCAGACCACAGTGCAATCAAATTAGAACTCAGGATTCAAAACCGCACAACTCCAAAGAAATTGAAATATCTGCTCCTGAATGACTACTGGATAAACAACAAAATTAAGGCAGAAATAAATAAGTTATTTGAAAACAGTGAGAACAAAGATATACCAGAATCTCTAGGATGCAGCTAAAGCAGTGTTAAGTGAAAAATTTATAGCACTAAATGCCCACATGAGAAAGCTGGAAAGATCTGAAATCAATACCTGAACATCACAATTAAAAGAACTAGAGGAGCAACAGCAAACAAATTCAAAAGTTAGAAGATTACAAGGAGTAACTAAGATCAGGGCATAACTGAAGGAAATAGAAACACAAAAAATCTTTCAAAAACATCAGTGAATCCAGAAGCTGGGTTTTGAAAAGATTAACAAAATAAATAGACCATTAACTAGACTAATAAAGAAGAAAAGAAAGAAGAATTAACTAGATGCAGGAAAAACTGATGAAGGGGAGATCACCACTGATCCCAAAGAAATACAAACTACCACCAGAGAATAATACAAACACCGACATGCAAATAAACTAGAAAATCTAGAAGAAATGAGTATGTTCCTGGACACTTACACTCTCCCAAAACTAAACCAGAAAGAAGTTGAATCCCCGAATAGATCAATAACAAGGTCTGAAGTTGAGGCAGTAATTAATAGCCTACCAACAAAAATAAGCCCAGGACCAGATGGATTCACAGCTAAATTCTATCACAGGTACAAAGAGGAGCTGATACCTTTCCCTCTGAAACTATTCCAAACAATAGAAAAACAGGGACTCCTCCCTAATTCACGTCATGAGGCCAGCATCATCCTGATACAAAAACCTGGCAGACATACAACATCAGGATGTTGACCTGAAATTTTCTTTTTTTTTTTGTTGTATGTAAAAATCCTCAATAAAATATTGGCAAAGAGAATCCAGCAGAACTTCAAAAAGCTTATCCACTATGATAAAGTTAGCTTCATCCTTGGGATGTGAATGTGGTTCAACATATGCAAATCAATAAACATAATCCATAATATAAACAGAACCAATGACAATAATTATCTCAATAGATGCACAAAAGGTCTTCAATAAAATTCAACATTTTTTCATGCTAAAAACTTTCAATTAACTAGATATTGATGGAACATACCTAAAAATAGTAAGAGCTATTTGTGACGAATTCATAGCCAGTATCATACTGCATGGGCAAAAGCTGGAAGCATTCCCTTTGAAAACAGGCATAAGACAAAGATGCCCTTTCTCAACAGTCCTATTCAGCATAGTATTGGAAGTTCTGGCCAGGGCAATCAGGCAACAGAAATAAAGTATATCCAAATAGGAAGAGGGGAAGTCAAATTGTCTCTGTTTGCAGATGGCATTATTGTATATTTAGAAACCCCATAATCTCAGCCCAAAATCTCCTTAAGCTGAGAAGCAACTTCAGATAATCTATTTAAAAAATATATTTCCATCTTTATTAATAGTCTTAACTAGATCTTCTAGATAACTTCTGCGGCTTTTATATCAGTGTTTGTTGCTTCACTTTGCACTTTTATGTTATGGATATGGCATCTTTTCTTAAAACACGTGAACTAACTTTGCTGTCTTCAAACATTTCTTCTATAGCTTCCTCACCTCTCTCTTCATTCACACAATTAAAGAGAGTTAGGACCTGGCTCTGGGTTATGCTTTGATTTAAAGAACGTTGTGGCTAGCTTGATCTTCTATCCAGACCACTAAAACTTTCTTCATATTAGCAATAATGCTGATTCATTTTCTTACTGTGTGTTTACTGGAATAGCAGATTGATTTCCTTCAAGACCTTTTCCTTTGCATTCACAGCTTGGCTAACTGGCACAAAAGGCCTAGCTTTCAGCCTGTCTCAGCTTTTGACATATTTTCCTCACTGAGCTTAATTATTTCTAACTTTTAACTGAAAATGAGATATATGCAACTATTCCATTTACTTGAAAATGCAGAGATCTTTAGAGGTAAATTAATTTCTATATTGTTGTGTCTTGGGAAATAGGGAGGCCCAAGGAGAAGAAGAAAGATGGCAGAACAGTTGGTCCACGTACAGTAAGAACACACACAGAATTTATTAGTTACTTTGCCATTTTACATGGTCATAGTTCATGGAGCTCCAAACCAATTACAACAGTAGCTTCAAAGACCACTGATTATAGGTCACCATAACTGATATAATAATGATGAAAATGTTTGAAATAGTGTAAGAAATACCAAAACATAACACAAGTACATGAAATGGATACATGCTGTTGGAAAAAGATATGAACTCAGGGCTGCTACACACCTTCAATTTGTACAAAGCACAGTGTTTGCCAGGCAGAATAAAACAAAGCATGAGGTATGAAATGAAAATGAAATGAGGTGTCTGTAATTATTTATGTTACTTTACTTTTTGTTTTCTATATGTCTAATATCACTTTTATTCATGTATTTCTCCTATTTCATTTTGCCGTGAGTATAAATATTTCTATTATGCTCGTTAACTTGTTTAATAATTTATTTATTATTTTTGAGTAATAATTTAATGATTTCTCTAGGATTTGTCAAATGCATCTTAACTTATTAGAGTTAAATTCAGATTAATACTTGTCAGATTTCAGTGAAACAGAGAAATTACACTTAAATAACTATTTTTCTCCTAGTTGTGGTATTTTTATTATACATATGACACCTATCACTATTACAAATTTAACAATACATTCTTATGCTTATGATTTTACCATTTGTAGTCATTTTCTCATCCAAATATAGCTTGGCTCCCTTTCAAATTCTTTTGTGTAGTTTTATTTTTGACATGTTGTATGGCCCCAAATACATTGGATGCATATTGTTTTATACAATTCATTTTTAAACTAGTTAAGAAAGAAAAAAGACAAAAAAAATTACTTGATAATATTTAAAAAATAATTACCCTTACCATTGCTCTTCATTTGTTCATATGGATTTCAATTATTTTCTTGTCTGACTTGCTTTCAGCTTGAATAATTTCTTTAGTATTTCATGTGTGATATGTCAGCAGTCAATTCTCTTAGCTTTTGTTTTTCTGGGAAGACGTTTATTTTTCTTTCACTTTTCAAATATACCTTTGATGGATTAATGATTCTTGGTGGACAGTTTTTTTCTTGAGAACTTTAATAATAGCTATTAATACTATTGATGTTCCTTTCTAAGTTACACGTCATTTTTCTCCTGCTGCTTTGAAGATTTTTTCCTTGTCTTTGATTTTCAGTATTTTACTAAAATACATCTTTTTATGAATCTTTTTTGTATCTGTTCTACTTGGAGTTTACAGAGTTTCCTGAATATATTTTATTATTATTTAATAAATTCAGAAAATTTTTAATCATTTATTTTATTTTTTAATTTTATTTCTCTCTTCCTGCTATGTTGTATATGCATATATATCATTCAGTTAATAGTGTTACAAATTTCTCTGAGGTTCTGTTCATTTTTATTTATTATTTTCTACTCTGTTCCTCAACTCACATAATATCTATAATCTCCATCAATGTATCTTTGATTTACTATTTTTTTCCCTTTTTACCACTTCAAATATACTGCTGATACTTTCTAGCAATGCTTTTATTTTTTTAATTTTAGTCATTGTACTTTCCAACTCCAAATTATTATAAACTTTTATAATAATAAAAATTTATTGTATTTCCTTTTCATTTTCTTTTTGTTGATATTCTTTTTATATATTTATTTATTTATTTTAATATATATACTTTTTATTGCATTTTAGGTCTGTGAGTACATGTGAAGAATATGCAAGATTGTTACATAGGTACATACGTGGCAGTGTGATTTGCTGCCTTCCTCCCCATCACCTATATCTGGTATTTCTCCCCATGCTATCCCTCCCCAACTACCACCCCCCACTATCCCTCCCCTTTTTCCCCCCGACAGATCCCAGTGTGAGATGCTCCCCTCCCTGTGTCCATGGGTTCTCATTGTTCAACACCCGCCTATGAGTGAGAATATGCAGCTTTGATTTTCTGTTCTTGTGTCAGTTTGCTGAGAATGATGGTTTCCAGGTTCATCCATGTCCCTACAAAGGATGTGAACTCAACGTTTTTGATGGCTGCATAATATTCCATGGTGTATATGTGCCGCATTTTCCCTGTCCAGTCTATCATCGATGGGCATTTGGGTTGGTTCCAGGTCTTTGCTATTATAAACTGTGCTGCAATGAACATTCTTTATTTTTGTTGACACCATACATTTCTTTTACTATTTAATCATCAATTCTTTAGTTATGTAACAATGTATATCATTGTTATTTTCTATTCTTTTTTCTATAGAATATGGCATGTGGTCACTCTGAGAGGTGATTGAAGTTGTCTACTATGTTTTTGCCATTGCATAAATCATATTTTCTTGTTTCTTTGCTTGCTTTATACTATTTTATTTGAAACTGGACATATGTAATGATGTATCATAACAACCCCAGATATTACCTTTGACCCCAGAAACTTATTTTTATTCTATTGCTTACTGACTAGATAGATTATTTTAGTAAAATCTATCACCCCCCAGTTTAAACCCTTGATATCGCTCCTCGAGAAGGGGCAACTTTGGGTTGCTCTGAGATGACAGTAGTATTAAAAGAACTCTCTTCATCTCTTTTGCTAATTGCACCACTCGTTGCTGGCTGATTGTCTACCATTTTTAACAGTGCCCTGTGACACAAATTGAACTACAAACTAATTCAATAAAATTAAATGTGATGTATTCAGTGGAATAGTTCTTGATTTCAGTATTTCATACTTTTATTTACCATATTGGGGAGAAAGATCCTCCACTTTTTCTATTATTTCAATCTTTCCTGAAAACTATTCATTTTCATCTGAAAGCTAGTATAGGTCATGATATTATTAAATACACAAATCACCTCTGAATTATCTTTCACCACAACCTTCACTACTCTTGAGAGAATGCTTAGACTTGAACTTTTCTATTTTCTCTTGTAAATAAAGTCAGGTTTTTTTCTTTGTTATTATTATTATTATTTTGCTTTTTTAATTTATATTCCTGTCTGCTTATTTTCTTAGACAAAATCTCTTAGCTAGAACTCTGAAGCTGGAGGTAGGGCAACGGAAAGGTGCTTTGTTAGTAACACCTTTTCTCCAGGACCCAAGTAATGAGTGGAAGGGAAGTGGCAAATCGAGGTCTTCTTGGCGTTTTTTGTTCTGCCATGAAACCACTGTGTCATGGTCAAGGAAGGTCTTATATGGGCTGCAGTTTTTTCAATATGCCACAATCACAGTGCCTCAATTCAAAAGATGGGAATGGACAGAATAAGGAAACCCCCCCTCTTGACCACGAACACCTAAGTCTTATCCTCAAAACCAAGTAGCTTGAAATGTAATAAGAAAGCCAAACTCTTCTATCTTTCAGAGTAAAACCCCTCTGACTCAGAGCTGGGACAGAGGGACTCCTTTGTTTATATATGCTATAGTCTAAAAGGGAGTTGTCATCTTGCTCATCTGGGAGGTTGGGGCATGGAAGTTTCTTGAATAAAATACCACAGACTAGGTTTTCTTATGAAAGTATCATGGACTACCTTGAATAGATATTTCTTTATTTAACTGTGGGCCCTTGGAGCAATTGCCAGAGATTTTTAAATGATTTTCTTTAAATAATTTTTATCAGTTTTACTGGGAAGTAGGTCTGTGGAGATTCTCAGGCTTTCGTGCTCAAATAACTCTCAAATTGTTTTCTGCATCAATTTATATAATCACATGGCTTTATTTATTTAGTTTATTGATATGATGGATTACATTCATGGAGTTTTTAATGTTGCACAGACTTGAGCAGATGGTATGAGTTCCACTTGAACAGATGGAATAAGTCATAGTATGTAATAATTTTATATATTGTATTTGATTTTATAATATTTTGTTTAGAATGTTGCACCTATGTTTATGAGAGATACTGGTTGTAAGTTATCCTTTCTTCTAATAAATGTAACTGGCTTTAAAGTTAGAATAATGCTGGCCTCATAGGATGAACTATGATATGTTGCTTCTACTTCTATTTTAGGGAAGTGTTTATGGATCATTGGTATGCATTTTTCTTTAAGATTTGATAGCATTCACTACAAAATCTAATTTGATTTCAGTAATATTTTCTATGAATTTTATTCTTTTACATTGTTAATGAATATTTTAGGACACAAAATGTTGTATATCTTGTGAATGATCTATTTGAGCTTGGGTAGAATGTGTATTTTGTTTGCTTCCGGATGGATGTTGAATATTGTGGTTGTTGTAAATACCAGTGTGATTAAGTGAATTAACAGTGCTGCTTATGTTATCTATACTCTTATTAATTTTCTGTTTAATCTGTCAATTACTGAGAAAATTGTGCTAAAATCCTCAATTATAATATTAGCTTTCCCTCTTCTCCAGATAGTTCTATCCATTTTTATCGGTGTTTTTCTTTGCACTTTGATACCGTCTTTTTAGGTGCATACATTTAGGACTGCTACCTCTTCATGGAGAATTGACCTTTTGCCATTATGCAGTGCTCCTCTTTATCCTTTATAAGTTTCATTATTCTAAATTCTACTTGGTCTAAAATTGAAATCAGAAGCTACTTCTGTTTTCTTTTAGTTAATATTGGCAAGGACTTTCATGAACAATATTTCACTTTTAATTTATCTCAGTTTTAACTGCTAAATTGGGTTATAATTGTTTCTTCTCTATTGCTTTTTTAATGTAAACTCAAATCTCTACAGAGTAATTTTGCATACATTAAATTTTGAATGTTGTTAAAAGAAGACCCATTGCAAAAGGTGCTAAGAATTGAAATAGATAAAGGTTTAGTTTGAAGAGATTTTTTTAATCAGCTGAAATAGGCTGTGTTTTCTGTTTTACATAGCTGTGGGTGTGAAATTGTTCAAATCTGTCTACTATCTTTGTTTATACCTTCCCTCATGACTTTGGTCTTCCCTAAGTACTACTCAGACAAAATCTGAGTCTTGAAGCTTTTTTTAGCTGAAATTATCTTATTATATTGTATCCGTTTAAGTGTTGTGGTAAGGTATGGAAGAGCAGCAGTTTATAACATTTTGATTAAGTATCAGTCCCTGACCCTTGTTGACTATGTTCCTTCCTGCTTAGGTGAGATATAAAGCTAGAGGTGATAAAGTAAAAACACTGTTTTTCCTCAACTGAGTTAATATTTGCAAAGTCTTTTCTTCCAGAGTGAAGGTTTTTGTTATGGAAAAGGGTCCGAATGTTTTTTGCAATAATTACTCTTTCTCTATCCCATCAGAGCTAAAAGAGGATTTTTTTCCAGAATTTTCTTTTGAGACTGAGTCTCGCTCTGTTGCCTAGTCTGGAGTGCAGTGGTGCGATCTCAGCTCACTGCAATGGCCCGCCTCCCAGGTTCAAGCAATTGTTCTGCTTCAGCCTCCTGAGTAGCTAGGATTACAGGTGCACCACCACGCCCAGCTAATTTTTGTATTTTTAGTAGAGATGGAGTTTCACCATATTGGCCAGGCTGGTCTCGAACTCCTGACCTCAGGTGATCTGCCCGCCTCGACTTCCCAAAGTGATGGGATTACATGCATGAACCACTGCGCCCGGCCCAGATTTCTATCATGAGAACCTGATGGCATTCCTGGAAATAAAGTACATGAAAACTGAGAGACACCTCCCTAAGGCTGCTGTCCCTGGGAACGTTTAACTCTCATGCTAGTCCTCACTTAGTTTTTGGAGCAACCATTTATGTGCTGCTCCCAGTTTATGACCAGTGGCTTCTGCTCCAAGTAAGCAGAACTTGGTTGCTATATCCCTCTAGAAATGTCTGTCACTTCAGATTCTGGGGTAACATTTCTCTTTTCAGAGTGATAATTTTTCTTCCAACCTAAGTTCTTTTGTGTTCTTTTAAAGTCCACATATTGGTGACTAGAAAAACTTGGGTCTGAATATTTAGTTGTTCTCCCTCTTCTTCAACACAGAAATCTAGGGGAACAGCTGAAAGAAAACCTGTAGGCATGGTGGTGCTTTCTTTTGTATTCTGAATTTTATTTCTGCTCATATTTATGAGACTTTTTTTTATCTATTTCCAAGAAAGCAACATTAATGGGACTTTAATGAACTTTACACCTGATAGAATTTGTTGCTTAGCACTTATGCTTACTTTTTTTTTTTTTTGCACTAATCCATAAGCCCTTCACACCAGTCTCAGCCTCCAGCAGTGAAGATGACAATCTTATCCCTATGAAAAGAGATATTTGTGGATGAATGCATATTCAGGAGTTCTGTTAGAGGCATGAAATAAATCTACTCTAATAGTCTTCTATGACATTTGAACTACTTAACTAACACATGTTTTCTGAAGATCAATAATTTGAGAAATGTTTTATTCAAATAAAAAAGACGGTATCTCCTTAGGCAGGCATCACCTATTACCTCAATACAGATTAGCAGCTAATCTCTGAGAACAAACTTTTCAGGAACAAAAGAAAGCACCACGCCTGATGAGACGCCTGGATATGACCTGAAAGGAAGATGAGAGAGCCTTAAAGACAAGCACCTCATAACTCATCCCCTTGCTGACAGTGATTCCACTCATGAGTCAGTCAATCTACCCAGCATATCCATCTTTGAGTGGAAGTGGAACACTTTGTCTGCTGATTGAGGTCCCTATTCAGCATTCTCATGCTAACCATTTACTTATTTATTCAGCCTACTGCACAAATTTTTCTAGATCAAAATATTTGAATAGATTTAAAGGGGATAAACAGAGTCACCTATTTTGTTTTTCACCAATGTTCTTCAAAATAAACATATTATATATGAATATATGACTATTAAATGAACTTTAACACAGGAGTGACCAGTCTTTTGGTTTCCTTTGGCCAGACTGGAAGAAGAATTGCCTCGATGCACACATAAGATACACTAACACTAATTATTGCTGATGAACTAAAAACAATTGCAAAAAAAATTCATAATATTTTAAGAAAGTTTATGAATTTGTGTTGGGCCACATTCAAAGCCATCCTGGGTTGCCTGCAGGCTGTGGGCTGCAGGTTGAACAAGCTTGCTTTAACACATAGACTAGATTGAAGAAATTTTGTTTTCAAATTAGCCTACAATCCCACTCAGCATCAGAATAAAACAGTTTTTTATGGTTTGCTTTTCCTAGTTAATATCCACTGCATACATAGTGTTCTGACTTTTCTTGTGTCATTATGTATTATACAATATTCACATGTGACACTGTTGTATGGCTAACATTTCTAATATATGTATACTATTCAATTAAGTTAAATTAATATGATTTTTGTTACTCTCTTGCTGAAATTTTAGTTCGCTTTCAATAATTCTGTCTTAAAGACCACAGGAAAAAAAAATGACCTTTATAAGGTATTACACTTTTCATGACAATTTCAGCTTGACTTATTTCTTCAAATGGTACCATTGTATAAACAGAAGGAACATATTTATAGTGTCTGGTAAATTTTGTGTAATTGCCTTTCCAAAATTATCAATAATTTTGTCCCCCCATTTTGTGAATAATTTCGTGTTCCCCCATTATAAGAATAAAATTATGCTTAAGCAAATTTGCAGAATTAATTTTGGACTCTTGTTTCTTTTTTTTACTCCAGAGGAACAAAAGATAGTTTTTTAAATTTTCATATGTATTTTTTTCTACTATTTTCATGAATACATTTGTGAATTACTTATTTCTTCACTTTCTGCTCTTTTAAAACATCAGCTAGATTTGAAGATTTTCTTTGCACCTCTGACATTAACACTAAGGCATATACTAGGCAATGGTGAGGTCATTACCAAGAAATCTTCACCAGAAATTAGGGTGGTAAAATTCACTGAGAAAACCTGCAGAATACTATAATCATAGGTGTGTTGGTCCCCTTTGCCCATTTCTTCCTAGGGTCGTGCCCAGAGTTCTAGCAGCATTTCAGGGCAGACTGAAGGGGAGAAACCAGAACCCCTGGGCAATGGAGCTTCTAATGTGTACATTCATGGACAGACCAGCCCTTTCCATGCTGAGGGTGGGTGCTGGGGTACAATGGCAATAAAATGTGATAGAAAGATGGCTACAGGCCTATCCTTCTGACTCAGCTTTATTGCTTATTTAAGCAGTAGTTTGTAACTGGTTTCCATGTACATTTGTAGGAGACCAGCTCCTATGTGGGGTATACAGCATGCAGGACACAATGAAAAGTTAGCTTTTATCACCCCTGTACTCCAATTTTAACTATGGTGTCTATTGATTGAATGACTTGTGAATAGCTTAATTTCTCTCTTTTTCAGTTTCTTTATCACAATGATACTGACATAAAAACTTTGGATGTTTAGCACGTAAGAATGCTTTCATGCAGCTTAATTGAAAATGTTTATGTATGAAGTTAATGAAATTTTTCAGAAAATAACTTCTCTTTTCAGACCATTACTAGAATCATGGTGAAATGTACTCTAACGTTACAACGGTTTGGATGTTCTAATGTAGCTATAACCTCTGTAAATGGATCCTGTGAGGATAGACGTCTAGTGACTTTGGCATTTAATTAAGGTTACTTCCTTAGATTTTGGTGATTGATCCAGGCCAACTGAATTCTCTCATGTTAGGATTTGGAATGCAGAATAAGTGAAGAAAGATCCTGAGAATCACTGATGTTATTAAATTGTGTTTGTCTGTTTTCATGCTGCTGATAGAGACATACCCAAGACTGGGCAATTTATAGAAGAAAGAGGTTTAATGAACTTACTCTTCCTAGTTGCTAGGGAGGCCTCATAATCGTGGTGGAAGACGAGAAGGAACAAATCACTTCTTACATAGATGGCAGCAGACAAAGAGAGAGCTTCTGCAGAGAATCTCCCCCTTATAAAATCATCAGATCTCGTGAGACCTAATGACTATCATGAGAACAACATGGGTAATACCTGCCCCCATGATCAGTCACCTCCCACGGAGTCCCTCTCACAACATGTGGAAATTCAGGATAAGATTTGGGTGGAGACACAGCCAGACCATATCGTAAATAATAGGTATAATCTAAACGAAGACTTTTACACTCATATCCCTGCTGCTATTGTCTTCTAGATGCCTGTGTTACTTTTTCATTGAGTCATGTTTGTTCATTTCCTCCTTTAAGCCATCAGTCATTTTCCTTGTAGTCTATTATATGTTCCTTTTGTAACAAATTTGGCTTGGGTCAGAGTCAGAGTCAGGGTCACTTGCATAGGAAAGGAGAATTGTTCTAATGGTATAATTACTCATGTGTATTTTACTCATCTTATTGTAATATTGAGCCCCTTAGTGACGGGGCAAACAAGTCCACATTGTTCACTTTGTCCTGTTTCCTTTGACAAATCTTGATTTATTAAATGCCTACTAATTATAATACTCTTGTGCCAAAATTTTAGTTTTATGTACTTTTTCTCTTTATATTTTTACAACTTTTTAATTTAATAGTTATCGTTACCTTAGCCAAAGCATGGTGGCTCATGCCTGTAATCCCAGCACTTTGGGAGGCCAAGGCAGGTGGATCATTTGTGGTCAGGAGTTCAAGACCAACCTGGCCAATGTGGTGAAACCTTGTCTATACTGAAAACACAAAAATTAGCAAGGTGTGGTGGTGCTTGTAGTCTCAGCTACTTGGGAGGCTGAGGCAGAAGAATCGCTTGAACTCAGGAGGTAGAGGTTGCAGTGAGCCAAGATGGTGCCCCTGCACTCCAGCCTTGGCAACAGAGCGAGACTCCATCTCAAAAAAAAAAAAAAAAAAAAAAAAAAAGAATTAGTCTGTGCAAATTAGAACTTGCAGTTATTAAATACTTTGCTACTCTTCAAACAAATGTGAAATTGTAGAGTAGCCTGTCTAAAAGTCACACAGTCAACTCTGTTTGCACTATGTCACTCCACTTTCCTTTTGTGGACTTCAATATAAATAACAATAGGTGATGAGAATTTTATAAAAGCCCTTAGGTTACAGATACTTTGTTTTGGCTTTCCAAGGGTTGGGCTGCTGACAAGGAGGTGGGAAGGATCTTAGGGGAGGTAGCAAATCTTTCTATCCTATGACAGTAACACCAAGATAGAAAACAGCATGCGGAAATGTGCTTAGGGAGCGTTCTGAGGCAACACACCTCTGGGGATTGAAGAAAGGTGAGGGCAGAGGGAGTAGTAGAACAGTAGCACATTCAAAATGGAAACATCAGCTGATTTTGTAGGAGTGCAGGAGCTGGGTGGCACTCATATTTGCTTCACCTTGCATCAAGGAAAGAAGTCTTTATACCCCTCATATACCAGAAATTGGGTTAGGCTGCTGACAAGAGGGCAGGAAACATCTCAGCTTTGCTAAGATTCCCTATATCTTGAAAATACTTACAAAGTTAACGAAGTTTTTCAGGAAACAACAGTGTCTCTTTTCAGACCGTTACTAGAATCATAGTGAAATGTACTTTAACGTTACAACAATTTTGATGTTTTAATGTAGCTGTAATCTCGAAAAATGGATCCTAAGAGGATAGAAAGTTAGAGTGGGCTCTTAGATTCCTGTGAAACAGCTAATGTTTTTCATTTTGAATGTGATACTGTTCTGCTTCTCACTCTGCCCACTCCTACTTTCTGTCCTCATAAGATAGAAAGCTTTGCTCCTTCCCCTTGTCAGCAGCCTAACCTAATGTCTGATATAAGTGGGGAAATAAAGACTTCTCTGGGTCTCACAGCATGGCTTTCACTACAATTCATGTCTTATGCCACTTGGATTCAATTCTTTGCATTATAAATTTATGGCATACTTCTACAGAATTCTGCTTAGGGTCTTTTCCTGGGAACGCTTACAAAAAGACAAAATTAGATGGACATATTATGAACCTTGTTATGGGTTGAATTGTGTCCCCCTCACCCACAAATTCCCATGTTGAACTGCTTGCCCACAATACCTCAGGACGGAACTACATTTGGAAACAAGGTCATTAAAGAGGTGATTATGTTAATGTGAGACACTTAGGATGGGATACTATTTCAATATGACTGGTGCCACTGTAAGAAGAGAACATCTGGACACATAAAGAACAGAAGAGATGAGTGCACACAGAGAAAAAGCCGTGTGAGGACGTATCCGGAAGGTCTTTGTCAGCAAGCCAAGGCAGGATACCTCAGGAATAACCAAATCTGCCAACACCTTGATCTTGAACTTCTAGTCTCAAGAACTATGAGAAAATAAATTTCTGCTGTTTAAGCTATCCATTGTGTGTCAGTTTCTTGCGGTAGCCTGAGCAAACTATAACAGAACTCTTAGCTTCTTCTGGTGTCTCAGTTGTACTTAATTGTCATTTTCTGCATCTCTATGACACATTCTAGATCCCTTCATTCTCAGCTACCAACTATGCTGGAATAGGTGGCATACATGGTAAAGTACTTAGCACACTCAGATGAATACAATTTTTTCTACCACTCAGTCTTGGTAACTCAGAGCAGTAACAACAATTGCAAATGTTTAGGCACTGTTACTAAATTATAGTTCAAGCAATAACTAAGTTTCATTATATTATCTTGTGATAAATCATTTAAAAGCAAAATTGAAAATCTACAATATAAGTATTCAGCCTCATTAATCTAGAGAGACACATGTCTATGCTAGTGTTAGATGAAACAAACAAAACTGAGAAATATAATGTATTGGCACCCATTATAAATAATTCTTCACCCAATGTGTGAGAAGTTCACTGAATGCCATGAAAGGGAAACAAAGAGAAAGTACAGATAAGTACATTTAAAGAGATTACATCTTTAAATTTTATTGAAAATGATGAATGGATGAAAAGGCAATTACATGGTTTGTCTCTCCTCAGGGTATCATAATTCTAAAATCAATAATTTATTTTTATTTGTATAATTACGAATAACTCATTTTATCTTTGTTTAATCTAAGTTTTGTATTGCAGTATTGTTTTAATAACAAAGTATTAATGTTTTGCATTCTCAAGGAGGAATTTAGATTCACATAGATGTAATTGTAGGAAGATTTTCTTTGCCTTTCGTAAAATGCCAATTTACAAAGGGAGAATGGAAGAAGAGTTCAGCACATATAAAAGTTTTTATTTATTACATGCATACACTGCTGGTAGATAGGAGTGAGGAACATTTAGCCTGGGGTCATCATTTAATATTTGATATGACTATATCAGAGACTATAATGGGGCAAGAATATCTCTATTCTAAATAGCAGATAAATGCTGGTTAATGGAGAGAGGGACAAAACTAATAAATTCCCTTTTATTGTTGCATTAGTTTATTTAAAATTTATCTTATATATTTACATGCATTCCAAGAAATGGAAGACATTATGTTAAGTAAAATAAGCCAGGTACAGAAAGACAAATTTTTCATGTTCTCCATCATATGTGGGAGCCAAACATTTAGAAAGTTAAACTCATGGAGATAGAGAGTCAAATGATGGTAACCAGAGACTGGGAAATGTAACAAGGAGGGGAAAATAAAATGAGGATAGCTAATGGGTACAAAAATATAGTTAGAATGAGTAAGATGTACTGTTCAGTAGCACAACAGGGTGAACACAGTTAGCAGTAATATGTTGTGTATTTTGAAATAACTGAAAGAGTGGAATTGAAATGCTCCTAACACAATGATAAATGCTTGAGATGATGGTTATCCCAATGACTCTGGCTTGATTATTATACATTGTATGTCTGTTTGAAGACATCACATGTACTGCACAAATATATACAACTATAATGTACCCAAAATAATAAAAAGTAAATTTTAAAAAGAACTGTGAACTTGAGATGCTGCAATAAATAAAGGAAATGTCACTGTATTCAGTGAAGTTGTAATTCAGTGTTGGATTCCATTTTTTAAAAAGGCATGGTTTGTGTGATTGGCCCTTCACGTTATTGGGGGTTTAAGTTACCATCAAGAAGATGAACTAGTATTTGTATTATAGACAATAAAGTACCAGTTGCCACAGTCTGCTGACAGGTATATTACAGAGGTTTTTTTCCATTGAATACCAACCCTAATTAGAATATATAGCAGTTTACAAAAATGAATTTAATTAAAAGTACTGTGGTTTAAATAAACCTTTTAATGTGAACATTTTTGAGCTTCTGAAACATAAGTCTGCTTCTCAGGTATTTATGTCTTACAACCTTCTAATAACTTCTCTACGCAATATAAATTAGTGTCTGGAGTCTATAAAGACAAAAGGTCTGCTCCATTACCCCTCATATGAGGGTGAAAATACTTTCCTTCCTGGCTGATAGAATATTGGATACAAAGCATGGCAAGTCTTTTTCAGGGTCCTTTTCCTTTGGTATCTCTTCCTAGTTACTGGCCTTATCCTCACTACATGCTCCCTTAGGTTACACTATCATATTCAGGTTGTACCACATGTGAGTTTTAACTTTGTACATATTTATGATGATCAAAAGTGTCTATCTCAGTCTCTGAACTGAGCTCCAGATATAGATGTATCTTCTTGAGTATTTCACATACCTTCAAAATCAGCAAATAACAGAAGTGAGCTTATCATTTCTCACTTCCCTTCCCAAATTTGTTCTTTCTTCTAGACCCCCTTAATAACTCTTATCCAGTGGGAAAAAATGTAGTCATTATTCTTGATACTAAGCTAAAATATTACATGGACACAAGATGTATAATGAATAAAATTGCTCATGGACCCAGGCTCTACCAAATCCTTCAGACAATCCTCTCTGTGCATTATCTGCTTCCAGAGGGTAAGGAGGAAGAGAAAGTGTGGTGGAAGCATAAACTTCTGGAAGGCCTAAATCATTTTAATCCTTCCCCTAAAACCCATTGGCAAAACTAAACTCATCTTCTATCCTTTCACAGCTATAATTTAAACTAGCAGAGTTGTTATTTTAATTTTTTTAATTGCCTTTTGCACACTTTGTTTTTCCATTTAAAAGTAAGCTGACATTGAAAATTGTATTACATTTCAGTGCACATGTATACCTAACACACTATTTAGAATATAAGGTATAAAAATTTTGGTGCATAAATATGCAGCTATTTTCCATTCATTTATGGATTCTACAAATATGGTTTGAGTATCTACTATACAGAGAAAAATCCTAGGAGCTATACATTAGTGAGCAAGATACATTTTTTCCTTATGGAGCTTATGCATTAAAGGATGTAAACAAGAAATAAACCAAAGATAAAATATATGTCACATGATAAGGTTATAGATAAGGTAAGGAAAATGGAGAATACCAAGGCAGGAAAGTTATTTTGTAAAAAGTTTTCAGAGAGTTTTTCATTGAAAAAGCAGTATTTGAATAAAGCTTGCCTGAAGGAAGAGGGGCAACGAACCATACAGATATCCTAGAGGAAGAAAGACCCTGAGGAAGAAACTTTTTTAATTAAGGCTGGTTAATATTATTAACAATATTAACAATAAAGAGCTGGTGCATTGGAGTATAATGAATCAGATGGAAAGTAATTAAAATGAGGTCAGAGATACAGCAGAGGTTCTGTTCTTATAGATCTGTGGTCCAAAGAAAAAGCATATCCTTTAGACTGAGAGGAGAAAATATTAATATTTGAACAGAGGAGGAAGGTGATCAGACAAATCTTAAAGCATCATTACATTGTTGTGTGAAGAACAGATTTTAGGGAAGTAAAGGCAGAAGGAGGAAGGCAAATTATTAGGCTACTGTAGCAAAAGAGGTGAGAGATGATGGGGCTTGGATCAGGGTGATGGCAGTGGAGGGGACAACGTGTCCAGATTCTGGATATATTTTGAAAGTGGAGCCCGGAAACTTCATCAGAGGAATAGAAACATACGGTGGTTACAAGGATTCAATGATGGCTCTCATATTAGTCATTAATATAGTTCACCAAGTAGTTCTGATTGTTCTCAAACTAATGAATTATCTTTCCTCTTCTTGATACATGGGAGAAATGTACTCCCCTATCCTTTGCATTGGGTATAGACTCATAATGTATTTGTCCACTGAAATGTGAATAGAAAGGGTATGTAATCCTTTTTGGTGGCACTTTTAACTAACAATATTTAATTCATCAAATATTCTTTATCTGCCTGCCAAAACTGGCAATGTCACAGATATTGGTTATTGTGTCAGTATGGATTCTGAAGTAAGAAAAAAATGAACTTTGTTGTGCCAGTTCACTGAAATTCTAGAGGTTCTTTGTTACTGTAGCATAACCTGGATCATGTGTGACTAACAGGGAGAAATGAGCATCTGGAACGATGGGATCACATTTTACTAAGATTGAAAGGTCCAGGGTAAGAAGAACAATTAGAAGATTAGTTGGGCACATTGAATTGAATTGAAGTCCATCAGAAATTTAATTCTAAATGTTGCATAAGCAATTGAACATAATTTTGTATAGTTCAAGATAGATGGCTTGGCTGGAAATAAAAGCTTAGACTCCATAGGAATTGAGTATTTAAAACAAGATTGTATGAGATGAATAAATGATCATGTGTAAACAAATAAGAGTAGAGATTTTAAGATTAAGCTTGAAGTATGTCAATATTTTAAAGTTGGAGAGAGGAAGGAGAAAAATGAAGACTGAAAAAGAATTGCCAGTAATGTAAAGTGGATGATATCTCTATAGTTTGGAAAAAAAATATTTAATTAGAGGAAATTATCAAGTATGTTAAATGTTGCTGAGAATTTAAATATGATTGAATTTGAAAATTTATCATTGGATTTAGCAATGTGGGGATTATTAGTCTCTGCTTCCAAGATGGTACCCTAAGTGTCGTATCTGCTAGAGGGGAAAAACAGTGTCCTTCCATAGCAGAAAGAGCAGAAGAAAGTAAACCCACTCCTGCAAGCTGTTTTTATAGCAACGTTATTCATAAATGAGGGCAGACCCTTCATCACCTAAACACTCCCCAAAAGCCTTGCCTTCCAACATTGTTGCTTTGAAGGTTAAGTTTCCAGCACATGAGTTTTGGGGGCCATAGCCAAACCATAGCAGTTGTCATATTTGCATGTCTTTTTTCCCCTTAATTTAATTTCAGCTGTCAATTACAGAGGCAGGGTTAATAGAAGAATGCAGTCAGGGTTGTCGGATTATAATGTATTATGAAGAACAAAGGGGTCAGGGAAGAGTATATGCAAGACAGTGATAGAATCTGGCCTGTTTCAGTAGGAAAGAGAGGCCCTGAAGCTTTGACAGGCATAATAATTAGTGGGATCAAAGGACTGCTAGTCCAAGATGGGTGATTGAATTATTTGAAGCATGTTATTAGGGAGAGTGAAGAAAAAAATATAGTAGTTGATAGACTGACAGTTGGAGGTGCTATGCTAGCTATTGCTTTTGATAATTCTTATCATTATTCTTATTACTATTGATAATGACAAGGCAGAGAGTTTTGGTGATAGCATAACATCACTACAGATCTGCTCTTCAATCACAAATCCCTTCTAAGGGAGAAATATTACAAGTGTTAAATATATAACACTTAACTCAATCCTTGTATTTAAACGTGCTTGTGGTCTATTTGCCTTTACAATTCCTCAATTCAATTCTCATTTTGTGAAAGTGATTGCTGTGAGTAACAATAAAAGAAAGCCCTAGGGAAAGAAAATAATCTTTTTCATGCCTATTTAATTCTAAGCTCTGTGTGTTTTTAAGAGGAATAAACCAATACACAAAAACAGCTATATAAATTAATGAGCCCTGCTGATTATGGTCTAAACACTTATAACTAAATACATATATTTTTATTCATAAAAACTCACAAGTAATTATACCCACAGACCCTTAAAAATAAATTGCTGAAATCTCAAGATGAACATAATTTCCTCTTGACTCTCATCATTTACAGTATAAAATATTTTCATATTTGAGCAAGTATATATGCATACTTTTTTATAAAGAAAACATTCCAAAAGAAGACAAATCTGTTATGGTTAGCACTTTGGTATATAATGAGGACATGGAGCAGAAGCTGAAATAAAAACTGAATGAAATATGAGAGAATAAATTTACTCAATATAGACAATTAAGTTTTCTGTTTTCTTTCATGATAAATAATTTAAGTGAACTTTTCAGTGAAAGCCATATTAATACAGAGAACAGAATGAAATGGGCCTGGGATACAATTGTGTATTCAACTATATTTTTTAATGGAACAATTCCCTAAACCTTAATTTTCTCATTTATAAAACAAGAATCTCTCTCTTTTTTCCCTCACTCTCTCTGTGAAAGGGCTTAATATTTTATAGAAAACATATCTTTAGGTATAATTTTATTTAATATTAAATAAGGTTTCAGTAAGAGATTTAAAATATCCAGTATTTAACTTACTCTATTTTGACTGTTAATCTTAAACCACCTATATTCTACCAAATCTCATTTTGCCTAAAGTCTCAATATTTATAGTCTCAAGAAAGAGTATACTATTAAAATATAGCATATATGCAGAAAAGTAGGATGAAGATATTAGATTAATTTTCTCATGATCAAATACTCATGTATGCAATTAGAGCATAGATAAGCTATTCTCTTCACTAGACACTCAATGCAACATATTAGAATAACCACTATAAGGACAAAGATTAATGTGTTTTCTAAATTTACATAAATATAGTCAAGCAAACTATATGCAAACTTCTATGTCCGGCATTTTTGCCTCAACATTTTGTTTGCGAGTTTTATTCATGTTGTTACATAAAATTTAATTATATTTGCTTTTGAATCACATTATTTAATTGAATGCATATGGCAATTATTATTTATGCTTTTTGATGTAAATGAACTTTTGGGTGGTTTCAAATGATTAGATATTACACATAGTGATGTATAGACATTCTTGTGTTTGTTTATATATATACACACACAAGACCTTTGATCTGTTGACCTTTGAACAAAATGAGTTTGAACTGCACAGATGCACTTATACACAGATTTTCTTCTGCCTCTTCCACCCCTGAGACAGCAAGACAAACGCCTCATCCTCCTGCTCCTGAGTCTACTCAATGTAAAGATAATAAGGATAAAGACCTTTATGATGATCCACTTCCACTTAATGAATAGTAAATATATTTTCTCTACCTTATGATTATCTTAGTAAAATTTTATTTTCAAATAATACATATAACATACAAAAAATAAACAAATTGACTATGCTATCAGTAAGGATATATGCATATATAAATATATATGTATATTATCTTCAGTATGCAAATACCCTTTTTCTTACTAATTGCCATAAAAAGTGATCAAAACAGTATCTACTTCCACCACCAGCACATGTGAGTCTCAGTTGCTCTAGATTTTTACCAGTATTTGGGTGTGCCGTTATTTTAAAAAGAGTACATTGAGGACTAATGATGTTGAAAATCTTTCATAGACTTCGTCATTCAAGTTGCTGCCTTTTAAAGCCTATTCCAAATTTTCCTTACTTTTGCTGTATTTATCTATTTTATTATTGATTTTAGGAATTTTTTTGTAAGCTTGAGATGCAAATCTTTTGTATCAATATTTTTCTCTCAGTCTATGGTTAGAATTTTACTCTCTAAATTGTGTCTTTTAATAAATAAATATTTTAATTTTTAAGATACAACACTTTTTTCCTTAGGGGTAGTAGATGTTAATGTCAGATTTAAGATTATATGAGCCTCTTCCAATCTTATTAAGTATTTTCGTTTGTTTTGCTATAAAAGCTTTATTATTCTATTTTCCACATTTCTATGTATTGTTTTAATCACCTCCCATTCATCTCTTTGTTGAAAGAGGCATTATGATCTGATACTATGGGGATGTGCAAACACATGATACTCAACAATGAAATGATGAGATTGACAAAAATTTGCTAGTGACATATATACACAGTATAGGGAGGAAGCCATGCCATGCAGTTTCACATGGAGATTTTACCTGAAACAAAATTAAAAACCAGGGGCTGTTGCATTCTAATACAACAGCATGTCAAAAAACTTATCCATCACGATCAAGTAGGCTTCATCCAATAATTTCTGAAAGCTTATTATAATTGAGGTAGAGTAAGTTAACTTTATAACTAAATATTAATTCATTAATTGATTTTTTGAATATATAAATAATGTATAAACTTGGGATAAACTTAGTATCTTCCTGAGAGTATTTTTAAACCACATTGCCGTCTGAGTAAGATATTTTACTTGGTTAACTGCAACAGGTTCACCAGCTTTGTTACCCTATTATCAGATTCTGAGACATGGCCTTATGTAATTTATTTTTTAAGTGATTCCAAGAAACAGAAGCAAAAAACTGGGTGGCATGAAATGAGGAAGGAGGTAAGATAATTAATACATACATAATAAAGTTGGTCTTTGCTGTGAACAATTGGATCTTGAATCAGGTGAAACTCAAGAGCTGTGTGGAAGAAACTTCGGAAATGTCAACTCCAGAGATGTTTCCAACATTTCCTGTTTTCAACTGTTTAAAGACAGCTGTATATAGCGTTTAACCACATGTCTGCCCATGAGTCAAATTGGGTGAACAAGTATACACAAGTCCTGAGCAGAGAGATGAAGTTTTACTGAGGTGACACATTTTCTGCTTATACCCATGTGCAATTAATTGTAGCAGCAACACTGTGAAGTAGCAGGACATGCGACAAGACACAATAGGCATGCTATTCTGCAGTGTGTCTGTTGCACCGTTCAGATCCCCTTCTGCCTTACATAGAGTCCTAGCATCACAGAACCACAAAAAATCTATGCAAGACTTAATACAGGACAGATAGTATTACAAGATACAGTTTTTTATGCTACAACATTGCTTTTTATCATTTTCCTCTACCTCCATCCAATCTTGATTTTCCTAACAGACAGCACTTCAACACATCTAGGTTTCTTGACTGATGGAGTACCCCAGAGCTTACCATGAAGGGATTGGGAGTCATTACTTTACCCTTTTAAAGACTGTGGTTGCTGTATTTATCTTTTTACAATAATCATTAGGCATGACAACATCAAGAGGTTAGTCTTTTGGGTTCTAAGTGTGCTCTTTGTTGCTATCGTGTTTGAGTTACCTTAGCTCTTTGGGTTAGTTACACTGTTCATATCTTAACGCATTGCATTGATTGTTAGTCCACTGGCACATAATGTAGCTCAAGTGGCTATATGATAGTCATAGCTGCAGGTTTGGTGAAACTCAAATTGTGTCCCCTTGTAAAAAATGGCCTGTTCTAGGAACAAGTGGTTCCAATTTAGCTTCAATTGTGCTATTAATTTAGCTACTTTCAGTGATGTAGAATCTGATAAGACAAATGGTCCCTAATGCCAGGTATGCACAGTTGTTCCTTCTCTGACAGAAAATAGTCTTTCGGACAGCAGCTAATTCATTTAAAATTCATGTTGTATTGGGCATCCTATAAGCCTTCGGAAGGTTGCACAAGCAGACATGCTGGAAGCAAGGTAGACATACCCGCATCAAGAGTAGGTATCAATTATCGTAAGAAAAAGGCACTGACCCTTCATAGTGTTTGGCTGGAATTTGCTATATAAAGTAATGAAGACTGCTGGAATATTGAGCTTTCAGAAAAGACAATAGTGCCTTAACTTTAGTAAGAAGATTATCTTTAGGTCCAGTGCTTTAGGTCTAGGTTGAGAAACATGGCATTAGAGAGTTTATTTACCTCTTATTCTGAATTGATAATTATCAGTAAGTGAGACATCCCATTTATAAGTAATCACATTTATGAGTTTATGAGGGCTAAGTAGTTCATGTACATTAAATTTTGTTTGCACATACATGAAATAAGACATTGCCATTTCAAGTAGAAAAATAAAAAATAAGTGAGTTTTCCCTAAAAGAGTAAGAGAATCTGCTATAAAGTGTTCATTTTTAGGGTATATATTTTTTTCTCATTTACTTGAACAAAAGAATTGATAAGAGTTTTATTAGCGAATGTAGAAATAAGTCTATTGCTTTTTTTGGTGTTTTTCAAAGAATCAGGACACTGGATACAATTACAGAAAAGGTTTTTCTTACTTCAGACATACAGAGACCATCAACTTCTAGGATATACAAAATTACAAAATGTCAAGGGGCAGTTGATCAAAACAAACTGAAATAAATTATGGAGAAGTATGTCTATGGACAGGTGGTGTAAGGAAAAAAATTGGTTCCAAATAGGAAAGGAAATGAAAAATCTTTTGCTCTATGTCATGCCCTTCATATCAAATAAAATACCTTCATGTGTTGACAAAGGGTGACTGATGAGTTCTGCTGGGGTTTACATGTCACTGTCTAAGACTGTCAATCAGCTAATACTCATCAACTATCAGTAAAATTGGAAGTTCTGCACTCTATTGACCCTTCTTTTCCAAATATAGTGGTTTGTTTTTATCACTGATGTTTCCATGATAGCAAATTTGCTAAGTCTGAGAAAAATGAGAAAAATTATGGATTGTGCTTATGTCTCCTCCTCTATTCTCCAAATCAATCTTTAGTTTTATGATCCTTATTTTTTTAGTGCTTTTATAAAACCAGAATAACGAATGTGTATTTTCAAGTATCTGAGCTATATACTAAGACACACAGGGATCCCAGTTGAATGCCTACTATGTATTAGATAATGTGCTAGGCCTCAGTGAACAGCATAAAGGTGCCACATTCTGGAATTTTAATACAGATTATGTGACCAGTTTCAGAAGTCAGACTAAAAATAAAAAATATATCAATAGGTAAAGAATATCTGGAGTTGTTGATATGAAAAAGTTGCCATTTCAGATCATTAAGTCAGGATAGGCCTTATTTGCAAGATCATATTTGAGTGACTGTTTGAAGGAGTTATGAGACTACCCTTGTACAGGCAGAAGAACTCACTTGTAAAGAAGTTTCTGAGGCAGAATCATATCTGACATACTTGAGCAACAACAAGGAAGGCAGGAGATCAAAAAACAGAGTAGGAGGACCTGAGTGAAGGTATAATCATGGAGTAGTAATGTAAAAAATAAAAGTTCAGTGGTTAAATTTGTTTTGAAAGATCTGCTATTTTATGTTCTCAAAGATTTATAATTTTATTATTAGAGACTTAACAATTTCTTCAGTAAGAAATACATTTGATATTTTAAAATACAACTTTTTCCCAAAGGTATCTGAACCAATTCTGGGCATTTTGCTATCCCTATATTATCTTATGAGCTTTCCCTGTCTTTCTCTGGCTCTCCATACTCTCCTTCATCCCCACATCTCACTATTTTCTAAAGATAGTCTGGCCTCAGTCTTATTTCTAAGTCATTCTGGGTGATGAACAGGTGAAATGTGAAGAGAGAAATTATATACCAGAAGTAAAGAAGGAAACAAGAAAAAATGTGTTTGAAATATCTTCAGTATTTCAGTCCTTTCTTGAATTTTTGTCTAGAGCAGTAGATGTTGAGAGAGTCTGGATCATTCATAGAAATTTTCTGGCTCATAGGAGGTTCACTATTCCTTGTGAGTGAAGGAGAAACTCCCACAGATCTCTATGAACTTGTAGGTTAACCTCATTCTCAGTCTACCAAAGTGTCTTAGAGGAGGTTACGCTCAAGTGAGTTTTGAAGGGTCTCAGAAAATAGGGTAGAAAACAAAATAGGGAAAATATTTTAAGAACAAAAGAAAGTATATGTTTGTATTTGGGACTCTGAAGGTTATTATTATTATTATTTATGTTCTATTAGAAAAGTAAGACATTTGTGTAGCAATATTTACATCAAAGTAAATAGCTCGTAAACTATTAAATGACTCAATCTCAAGCCATTACCATGGGGATAACAAGATAAGGAATGGAATTAACAATAGAATGAATAGCAGGGTCATGAAGAGGCTTATCAAAAACCCCATACGAATTTCTGGGAAATTCATGGGAAGGGGTCATAGGGGAAACTAGCCTGTGCCTTCCTGCCGGTATAGTCAGGAGTGTCTGAGAAGTTAGAGAAGGGGCATCCAAGCCAAGTTGCTGGAATGTATTTTAAGTCGCAAAATATTAATATTAGTTCATAAATTGCAAGCTTTTTTGTCCAGATAGGGTAAAGGATCCCACAAAAGAGGATAGTGTGAGACTAGTTTTAACAGAGATTTCCAATTCTGGCTATGCAATTGCAACCACATAGGTGCCTTAAAATACACATATATATTTTATGTCCAGGAATAAGTATATGCGTTTATTTGGGTGTTTATGAGATATTTTTTAAGCTCTCCAGGTGATTCTGTTATTCACCAAATGATGAAAACTACTGGGCTAGAGAGGAACATCAGGATTATAACTGATAAAACATGAAATTCAGAAATTTTGGACTTAACTAAAAGCTCTAGGGAAACCTTGAAGAGCTGCAATGGATAAATTATTCTTATTCTGTTGTAAAGTTTGGATTTTAGTCTATGTGCAAGGATATTCAGGAAAAATAATGAATGTCCTAAATTAGGCCCCTCTTGCAGTAGAAATGCAGAAGACGAAGAAATGTGAGAGATACCTAGCAGCCAGGATGGATTTACCCAGAATCTCAGAGCTTGGCAATATGGTTAGTAAGCAATCTTTAATTCAAAGAGTATATAGCAATAGTCACTGCATATGTAATTGTCAATAAAATATCCTGAAATCCTACAGCTCATATGTAAAAGCAATTTCATAGAGTTTTCCTCAAATTTAACAGTAATCTGATTTTTTATATTACCAAGTTATCATGCTTAAAGAAATATTTATTAAAAATCAAATCAGTCATGCTAAAGGAAAGTAAAAAAAGAAATTTTGATTCAACTACAAAATTCATGACAAAATTATATAAAAGACAATCAAAGACTGAAAGCTTAAAATATATATTAAAAGCATATCATAGAGTTGTGTAAAAAGGTTAATTGGACAATAACTATTCTACCTTTCTGAATGTTGCAGGAGAAAACTTACTTTTTTGGAATTGCCATCTTTTTAAGTATTGTATTTGTGATTACTTTTGTCTTTCTAAATAAGTATTCACTTTTATAACTAATTTTATTTATTTATATTTCTGAAAAAGAACTTCTAAAAATGGTATAAGTTCAGGCCTACCAAGATTGGGGTATATCCCTACTGAGTAGGGAGAATCCATGGGGCAGACTGACTGGTAATGTACAGAGGCATAAGTCAAAATTCATCAGTTTGGTGCTCTGAGATGATGATTCAGCTGATAATACATGTGCCTATTTAGACATTCTGTGCCCAATTTTAAACTAATTAAAATAAAATTAGCTATATCTTTTATTTGTCTAAAACATGCAAATCCTAGAAAGACAGAGAGTAGGCAGAGAGTACTGGATAACTGCAAGACAGTCTGCTAAAAGTTTCAATGCATAATTTGCGTTGCTCTGGTCATGCCCGTACCCATAGCCCTGACACGTCCTGACATTCCAGACTTCCAAAACGTCAATCTATCTAAGAGTAACTCAACAAAAGCCTTGTCTTTCAAATCTGTATTTTGTCAGATGAAACCCAAAGGGTAACTTTTATTGGAATTGGAATTTTAAAAGTATTGACAATATCTAGTTAAAAAAAAATTAATGGCTACGATGAGAAGCATTCCATACCTCTGGGCATTTTTTTCTGCGATTCAACTCTATAGTGTCTATAGGAGACACAATTGGATTCCAAGAAACAACTACATGAATTGGAAAGATACATTATTGAAAATGTAAGCATAAGAAAGCTGGAGTAGCTATAGTACTCAGAAAAAATAGACTTGCTATGAGCTGAATTATGCTCCACACCATGCCACACCCAAAAACTCGCATTTTGAAGCCCTAAACCTAGCATTTTACAATTACTATATTTGGAGGTAAGGACTTTACAAAGATGGTTAAGTTAAAATTAGCTTTTTTGGATGGTGCTAATTTAATCTGACTGGTGTCCTTATCAAAAGAGGAAATTATAAACACAGAGAAGCACCAAGGGTTTACATAATCAGGGAAAAGACAATTTGAGTACATAGCAAGAAAGGGTGGTACATGACCAACTCTAAGCCAAGGAAAGAGCCCTTAGAAGACACTAAAATTGCTAAGACCTTAATTTTGGACTTGTAGACTTCATAACTGTCAGAAAATAAATATATGTTTTTAAAGCCTCTTACTTTGCAGTATTTTTTAAAGCATCCCTAAAAAAATGAATCTAAGAATTTAAAATGGAAATGTTATTAGAAATAAAGGGAACATTATATAAAGTTAAAATGATCAACAAATCTGAAAGACGTAACAATTATAAACGCACACACGTAATAACAGGGTACCAAAATACGTGACACAAAAACTGACAAAGGTGAAAAGAGACAATTCAACAATAATAGTTGGAGACTGTAATACCCAACTTTCAGTAATGAATGGAAAAGCTAGAACATTCAAAAATGAAATAGAAAACTTGAATAATACTATAAACCAACTAGACCAAACAGACATCTATAAAATGCCCCATTCCAAAACAGGCTATACATTATTTTTAAGTGCACATTCTCCAAGATAGACCATGTCTTAGATTACAAAACATACTTCAATAAATTTAAGAAGATAGAAATAGTTAAAAGAGTGTTTTCTGACCATAGCGGAATTAAATTGGAAATGACATTTTTGTTTGTTTGTTTGTTTTCTTAATGTCTGATAACATGAAGTATTGGCAGGAATGTAGGGGAATGGCATAAATCAAGCTTCACAATCAGAAATATTAATGATTCTAACTACATGCATCAGTAACAAAAAAAAATCACTTGAGAATTTACTCTAGCTAATACCCAGTGCATGGGAATTTTTTTATAATACAGAAAAAATAAAAGTATCTTAATTTGCTAAATTTAGGGGACTGAAAAAATATGCTGATTTGTACACATTGGATAGAAATCCTACGGAGCAGCTAACAAATGAACTTTATGTAAACATATCAACATAAACAAATACTATAACGCTGAGGGAAAATGGCAATTTGCAAAAGAATATGTACAGTATCATACCATTTTCATTATTTCAAGAGATGTGTGTTTATCTGTATATATACACAAACAACACCATTATTAAGTTTAAATCAAAGACGGCAATGATGGGCACAAAATTCCACTGGAAAAGTATAGAGATTGTGGTAGTTAGCTGTATCAGATGTATGGAAAAAGAGACAAATAATATGCACATATATTAATAAAATATATATTTTCCAAAATATTAAATTTAGATCTTGGAAGCTGACAGTATGTTTTATAACTTCCTGTTTTTTAATATATTGGAAATGTTTTCTTACAAAGGGAGAAGGATTTTCAGTTGGAAGGATATCTAAATATTAAATTTGTTTGACATTTCCCAGTTTTCTTGAAGAGGTAAATCTGATTTTAAAAGAATGCTAAGAGGTCATGATACTGTAAAATGTGCTTTTACATGGAATTTTTAGAAATTTTAGCGATTATAGAAAACATAGTACCTTTAACCGAAATCCAGAACACTCAGTGATTCAAACGTAATTTTTTTCAAAACTGAAATATCTTTTAATCTAGAATTTTTATTACATCTTGAGATTTCAGTAGCCTATTAAAAAGGTTAATAAAGAGACAAGCTTTTCTATTTATCACTTAATTAACTTTAAGGTGCTTTAATTTTAAGTTGTTATAATGTGAGCATCATATCAATATATAACGTATTTTCTACTACTACTGTATTAGAATCAAATGATAATAGATCATGTTGACAACTGATACTTGCTCCAGTGCATAAATCACCCTTTGTCCTATTACTGATAATTTATTAATAATTAGAATTGCAGAATATGAAGGGATGTAGGTTCTTATTTGTAAAAGACGTGCTAAATTCAAAAAGAATTTATACACATAAAACTATGATAAATGTAGTTATAACTCCAAAGTCCTATGTTAAGTGCATGTAGATAATGGCAACATGGCATGTTAAATAAACGTTTGAAGGGATGAAAAGATGCCATTTATCAAATAAAAAAAGTCAGAAAGATTTGCTTATACACACGAAAAGAAAACTATAAATACACTTGACTGTATAAAAGATAAACAAGCTGAAAATGAAGCCACAGAATGAGGGTAAATATTTTCAACACACTGTTTTTATAATGGCCACCACCGTCTACCCCTCAGTCCTGTAGTAAACAACCACGTGGATGGGGGCCGACAATTCCAGTGTGGCTTGCTGGTGCTAGGGTAGATGCAGTTTCAGTGTACTTTAAAAATTAAGGTAGTGTGTTTTGACAATTGTTTTTGATTGCTAAGTTTCTGGCACAGACACTGGCCACTGTTTCAAGACTTCAGGCTGGGCTGGGTATGGTGGCTCAAGCCTGTAATCCCAGCACTTTGGGAGGCCAAGGCAGGTGATCACCTGAGGTCAGGAGATCGAGACCAGCCTGGCCTACCTGGTGAAACCTCACCTTACTAAAAATACAAAAATTTGCCAGGCGTGGTGGCACACACCTGTAATCCCAGCTACTCAGGAGGCTGAGGCAGGAGAATCGCTTGAACCTGGGAGGCAGAGTTGGCAGTGAACTGGGATCGTGCCATTGCACTTCAGCCTGGGCTACAGAGTTAGACTGTGTCTCAAAAAAAGGGAAACCCAATAGAAAAACATGTGCAAAGGATGTGAAGGCATCTAGTAAAAACAATAACAAACAAAACAACAGTTAAAAAACACTCAATGTCCAATAAATATTCATAAAGTTTATATTTCGACAGATGAGAAAAATGCCATTTCACAGCTATGAGAATGGCCTTATGCTGTGTTTCTAACACATGAGACTTCTCTTCTGAAATAAAAAGGCAAAATATAGTTACAAAGATTCTCTGATAGACCTGAGGATGGCTCCTCTCATCTGTCTTCTCTACCAGGCCTCAACCTTGACCTGTGGAAACTGTGGACTGTTACTACAAATTATTTGCCCCCCACTATCCCATTAAAAAACATGAACAATTTTTCTAACAACTCAGTGCTGCATCCCTAGGATGACAACTGCAGCCTCTGTAAGTTCCTGCCTTGGAAAATGCAAGGCTGCCAGAAAAATACGTTATTTGTTCCAGCCAACATCTGGAAACAGGGCTCCAATATCCTGCCCTCTGAGAAGGGTAGGAGCCTAATTTCACATAGAGCCAGTTAACAAACCCAGATGGGTTTCACTAGGACTCATACCCTCTTTTTGATTTTTGTAAATGTCTGCTTCCCTGACGCTGCACAGTTCCTACTTCCAACTCCCTCTTACCTTAGAAGTACCCAATTGCCTCTGCAAACAGACGTTGAATTCAGTTCACAATGCATCATCTTCCCTTTTGCAACAGTTTATTGCTGATTAAAATCTGCCCTTACCACTTTAATGTCCAATTTTGTTTATCTTTGACAATGGCGAAGAGATTTTTATGTTGTTTTGATGTTTAAACTTGACCTTTCCAGCCTCTTGCCTCCTGGAATGTGACAAAATGCTTGAAGGAATTGGAGCCATGCTGGATCCACAAGGATGAAAACCACTGGCTGAGGATAGCATTGAAGGAAGAAAAAAATAGCTTAGATCTTTGATAATATCCTCAAGTAATGACCTCTCAGTAGTTTTGGACTGGCTACTTTTAGATTATTTGTTACATAATAATAATTTATTTGAGATGAATTTCCATATTTATAATGAAAAACAATGTTACCAAATGTACTTTATCATGCAACTTAACTATTTGATGACGTTGAAAAGATTTCTATAAAAGTGAGGGAATTGGAACATTTTACTTAATAGTGTCCCCTCAGTTCTGAAATTCTACTAACCATACAAATATTCTGACTCTAAAGACTTTTGAACGTTTTCAGCAATATTAGACATTATACTGACGATTAAAAACTCAGTAACTTTCTTGTGTCTTTTGAGAAACTTGCAAAGTTTTTGATATTTTCCAAGTAGACACTTTCATCTGCTAATATCTACCTATATCACGTCAGAGCCATTAGAAATCTAAATATGTGTTTGACTTACTAGATTTGTATTTATCATTCCCATTATCTGTTAACTTAATTTCCATTGAGTGTGACAATCTGTTAAAAATCTCACAATTAGTTCTGCATATGCTGTAATTGCTAAGTTTACCTCAGGACATTTACACTTGAAAACAGACTCTCAGGAGTAGACATAGAACTATTTCCAATAGTTCATGTGCATATTCAAACAAAAGTAGATTTTGGGGGCAGAATATATTTTTTAAATATTAACTAATGCATGTATATGCTTATTTTTGTCTTAGAAACTCCTTCTTTATTGACTCAGCACGTACTCCCACCTTGATACTCTAAAGAAAATTTGAATGAGTCCAGCTTTGTAATAAATGTTTGGGAAAATGCTGGAGATACATCAAGGTAGTAAATAGAGATACAACCCAAAATGCCTGAGAGGAGGAAATGCAGAGGATGTGAAGCCAGTGGACATGTGGTGCAATTTAGAAAGAAGAGACCCAGAAAAGACAAATGTAGTTTCTAGTGGCCTTGGCAATTTAAACATGATGGAACACTTCCTAGTGTGAAATTCAAAACAGAATAACAACACTAATCCCTACAATTAATGAAGAACTTGAAAAAAAAGTTCCATGATTGCCATTTTAAACTAGTCATTTATTTGCAATGTGAAAATCCAATTATTTCAAATTGATGTTAACTTATTTATCTATGGTCTTACTTTATTTGATGGCATAAACACATGCTTCCTTGATGATATTTGTAGAAGCATTTCATGCCACTCCAAAGACAGAGCTCAGTGCAAGGATGCCCAGAGAGGGAAAAGTAGAGTCTTGAATCATGGAATGCACAGCCAGGACTGGATAGCCCAAGGACTTGAACCCAGAATTGCCTGATTCTAATGTCCAGTTTTCTACACTCTTCAATTCTTTTGCTATCAAAGTAACTGCAACATCATAATTTTACAGTAAAGGCAAACTTGGAAATATGAGACACACGTAATCCTCTTTTCAGAAAAGAACAAATGGAAAAAGCAGATGTTGACGTTTCCAGCCTGAAACCAAATGGAAGAAAAGTCAGAGTGAAGAAATGTGAAGGGTTTTAGCAAATGAAGAAAGGAGACAGAATCAACCCAGGAGCCCCAAACTCCAAGAATTTTGTCCAATAATTATTTTCTACAATGTATACTTCAGGATTATTGAAGCAAAATTTGCTTCATTTCAAAATCAAAATCTCTCCAGTTTATTATTTCTCAAAATATTTTTTATTGTAAACGATTTCTATAAAAATATCATCCTGTGGCCAACATGATTCAAAAATACTGCATACTATACTACCCTATCCTAGCTTATAAATATCAAGTGGAATTACAAATACAAGGCACTGAGCTAACATAAAGTAAGGAGACTTGTATACTTTAACATTCTTTAGGACGGCTACTAATATCCTGTAGACTAGCGTGTTATTGTACAAAATTTGGGAAATATCTCAGGAACCTATTTTTCTATTGTTATTTCTAGGTCTCTATGGGAGGAGTAAATGCTACACAATAATTTAGAACAGACTTAACCTGAGTGATATGTGTTATATATCATGGGAATAGTTCACAAAATGTAATTGTGATGCAAATAAGAAAGGTGTTTCTAAGTAAAAATACTGATTCTCAAACCAAATAAGAAAGAAAAACTTAAAACTGGAAATATTAAAATAAAATGGCTAAAAGTCTCCCATAATTGGATTTTTTAAGAACAAAAAATGCTAACATTCCATATTTAGCACATGCTCTAAAATAAATTTGCCCTGAGTACGATTATTAGAATGGCTTGTATGGTAATATTCTTTTCCAATGGTTCAAATTGTTCAGGGTAATTTATATTTCCCCTTAATAACTATTTGTGTAATTGAATTGTTCATTAGTGGTAGATCACCTTTTTGTGATGTGAAAATGTAACCACCAATCACTACAGGTGTATACAGCCATTACATTGTGCTGAGTCAACTTACTGTTATCAAATATGACTAGTATATATATCATTTCTAGTTAATGAAATGCTTTCCTTAGTACAGAAGTATACCTTGGAAGATTGTCAGTTGTCTAAGACTGAACAAACTAAAAATCAAAGCAATCCATTTAACAACATTAAACATTTCTTTTTGGATTCAAAAACTGATCCTAAGCCACCTTTCAGTGACTTAGGATTATCCTGATAAGTAAGCATTACGATTATATTGCCCATGCTTTAAATTCAATAATAATAAAAACTACATTTGATAAACTACAACCTAATTATGAAAAAAAAATCCCTTCCATATCTCTTAAATCATATTCCTATTTTAATTTACTTCCTTTAGCTATAAGTTGCTCTCATTGGGCCAATTTCTGATTCATGAGCTTTCATAATTAATACAAATAGTCTGCATAATCATTAGATGCACAAATAACTGTGCTTTTTGAAAATTTCTTAATAAAATGAGAAAACATATAATTCACTGATTACACAGACAAAAATAATAATGCTAAGAAAAATGTATCTTCATGAAAATAGAATAATATAATTGAGAAGACTTTAAGACAACCTGCTCAGGATTAAAGCTTTAGTTGAAAAAATTAGCAGTGCCGCTATCTAGTTTTTAAATAATTATTTTAAGGGTTTGTCATATATATTACTTATGTATGCAGTCAATGAAATTAATACTTGTGCATATGTGCTATAAGTCCCTGCTATGTGCAAATCACTGTGGTAGGTAATGGATGAAGAGATTGATACAAAGAAATAAAATGGTCATTGTCAATACCCTGAAAGCAAACACCAGTGGAAGAAACTGAGTATACACAAATATTGCCTAATAGAAAGCAGTAATTTGGGGAAGTGGAATATAGTAGTATGATAGTAAAAACAATCTATAACTATCTGTTTTATATTTGTATACTAGATTTTATTCTAGGAACATTACAGACATCAACTTTTTTTTTTCCCACAACACTGTGAGTTAGGCAAAATTATTATCTATTATTTTACATTATAGAAAAATGAGCCACAGAGAATTCATGTACCTATGGTGAAGGATGGGACCAGGCACATACAGTAAGAAACAGAGGGCCAGAGCCTATGCAATTGGTTATCTGGTTATATTGTATTTGGTTGGAATTTGAACCGAGGAGGATATTCTCTGAAGATAACAACTCCCTGGCTTTCAGAGTCTTCTTAAAAGGCTTTTACATTAGTGAATTTACAAAATGCCAGAAGCTGCTTTGTAAACAGAAAAACATTTTTGGTTAGCCCACCAGAATAGATCTGTTTTCTAGGGACATCTGAAATCTGTTTAGTTAATAAGCAATGACACAAAGCCCCAAATGCCAATCATTTATACAGGCAGTATATGAAAATAACTAAAATATAAATCATCTATATTCTCTCTGTAGGTAGATCTCCACTGGAAGACAGATTAAAATCAGAAGAGGGTAAATTTGAGATAAGATTGAGTGAGATGATGATTGAGTGAGAACATAAACTACTTCATATTCATAATGGGAGTGATGGATGCCATCATGACATGATCTCCATATTATATATTCATGTTAAAAGAATGCATGAGAGGCCCAGTGCAATGGCTCACGTCTGTAATCCAGGCACTTTGGGAGGCTGAGGTAGGTGGATCGTCTGAGATCAGGAGTTCAAGACCAGCCTGGACAACATGGTGAAACCATGTCTCTACTAGAAATACAAAAATTAGCCAGGTGTGGTGACAGGGGCCTGTAATCCCAGCTATTCAGGAGCCTGAAGCAGGAGAATAGGGAGGCGGAGGTTGCAGTGAGCCAAGATTGCACCATTGCATTTCAGCCTGGGGGACAAGATGAGACTTCGTCTCAAAAAAAAAAAAAAACCCAAAAAACTAAACAAACAAACAAACAAAAAAAACATGAGTATATGATTTAGTATGTATTTTACCTAAGGCATAGATCTCAGGGGAATGTCTTTCTTTATTTTTATTTTTTGAGACGGAGTTTTGCTCTTGTGACCCAGGCTAGAGTGCAGTGGTGTGATCTCAGCTCACTGCAAGCTCCGCCTCCTGTGTTCAAGCGATTCTTCTGCCTCAGCCTCCCGAGTAGCTGGGATTACAGACGCCTGCCACCATGCCCGGCTAATTTTTTGCATGTTTATTTGAGAGGGGGTTTCTTCATGTTGAGCAGACTGGTCTCCAACTTCTGACTTCAGGTGATCCGCCCTCCTCCGCCTCCCAAAAGTGCTGGGACTACAGGCGTGAGCCACCACACCCAGCCGGGAATGTCTTAATAGATGATCCTTCTCAAATATGTGTATGTATAACTGAAAAGTATACATTATATTTTCAGGAAAAAATACAGAATGCATGAAAGCTTAAATATGAACATAAAACTATTAATAATCATATAGCACAGAGTATTATCTTTTATAATATGCATTTTCTGTTTACTCGTTTTAAAATAAGATGTCAAAATAAACATTTATTTATGTCAATAAAATGATCTTAAACATTCTCACTTTATAAAGTTTCCTAATTTGTTTATAGGATGTTATCATTTAATTACATATTTCCTTGCTTTTGTGTTTAAATTTTCATTTTTATAAATGTATGTGGTATGAGTGCAATTTTGTTACATGCATAGATTCTGTAGTGGTGAGGTCAGAGTATTTAAGATACTCATCAGCTAAATAACATACATGGTAGCTATTAAGTTATTTTTCATCATCTACCCCCTCCTACCTCCTCACTGTTTCAAGTCTGTCGTGTCTATCATTACACATTCCATATTGCCAACATTATAAATTATATTGTAGTAATTATATTCTATAAATTTTAATTCAAATTCCTGAATTTTTACTCAGGTGGTGATCTTAAGTGTGGGATCGATGGATGAAAATATATAAATACTAAGCTTTAAAACCTTTGTTATAATTTGAAATTTTACACTGATTTTGGTTATTGTTATCTTATTAATAAAAAGCATATATAGTTTATGAAGCAAACTATTAATAAACCCCATGTTGACCTCATTTGCATTTATTTAATTTCTAGTGAAGTGTATCTTTGTCTTTATGTTTGTGTTAGGCTTTTAGCACATCTATTCTTTGAAATGCATTTTCAAATGCTTTATTGAAGTCAACTTATAAACTAGTTTTTTAAGTTTTAGCTTTTACTGTTTCAGATTGAAAAGCAATAGATTTTCTGATCTCTTAAGTCCCCAATTTCTGAACTTCCTCTTTTCTCTGTAATGCTTGCAAACAGTCGAATGCCATTTGTGAACTTGCCTATTTTTTTTTCTGTCCATTGTAAAATGAAGTTAAGCAGAAATCAACATACATCACTAATTTTTGGTTTTCAACCTCTGCTAGACCTTAAAATTTATCAGGCTAGTTGTTGGCTTTCTAAGTTACTGAGGACAACATCATGTTTAGCTACTGCTGAAAATGGATCATTTTTCTTCTACTTTCCCTAAATAGTTTCCTTGGTACCAAAAATTTGACTGCTGAGCTAATGCCACATGTTTTCAAGCTTTTGTTATGGTAGCAACCCTTTTCTAGGTGCCAAGTTCTCTATTAATCAAAATAGGTTTTGCTGAGGTTGCATTCCAACATTATCAGTATTTTAACATGATAAACATGTATTTCTAAGAAAAGCCTCTAACATGGAAGATCAAGACCCAAAATCAAACTGAAATACATCAAGGAAGAAAAAACAGATACTACACACAAAAAAAGAAGAAAGTCTCAAAAAGTAATCATTAAGGTAGTCAAAGAGATTTGAAGTTATTACAACCATGAAGCAAGATTAAAAGGACATGAGTTTAAACATTAAAAAGGCCTAACCATTGAACTCTTTAAACATTAACAGTTGGCTTTTTCTCAAATTTGTTTTATCCTATATGTTTCTAGCATATTGTTTACATTTCACTTTGTTCTATGATAGAGATTAATATGCTTTCCAAAAAAGGTATAATCTAGTTAAGAAAACTTAAGTAGGTAGAATTTCAGAAAGTTTGATTGAGCTTCATTTTAAAAAGCACTAGAGGAAAGCAGCAAATCACACTGCCATGTGTGTACCTATGCAACAATCTTGCATGTTCTTCACATGTACCCCAAACCTAAAATGCAATAAAAAATATATATAAAAAATAAAAAATAAAAATAAATAAATAAATAAATAATAAGAAGAAAAAAAGCAGTAAATTCTGTGGTACAGACCTTAAAGGAAATGGAGTAATGACAACAGACAGATCAATATAGCTATAATCCTTTATGTATTAGATGGGAAATTACACATTTTGTATTTCACATATATTTATTGATTGGCAGCTAGATGCTAAGCTAGCTGGGTACTGGAAATGCAAGGTGGAGATGGAAAAAGAAAACCAGTAACTCTGGTCTCCAGTAATTTAGGTGAAGAGAAAGCATTTAAACAAATAAAATTACGTGCATGTGAGTTTGATGTACTTGGTGGCATTCTGGTTACTTGGGCTTTCAGTATGAGAAAAATTTGAGACAGTAAAAAGAGAAATAAAGGTAATTACTATTTGGTAAATAACCTAAGCCAAAGCATGGTTGCAGACATCAGTGTGATGTGACTTTGAACAATGAGAAATCTCTAGGGCAAAAGTAGACAACAGGAGACATCATATTAACTCTAGAAAAAAAAAACACAATTTTTAAGGGCATTGAATATTGGGATAAGAATCTTAGGATTCATTCTATAAACATAGAGGGCATCAAATGCTTTTGAACAATATTGGATTTAGAAACTGAAACACTGCTATATCAATTAATCAATGGCAAGTCTTAGTGAACAATGTTTTAAATAATAGATTTTTATTTTTAAATATCCAAATACTGTTTAGATTTGCTTTGGATTATGTGTCTTTATAGACATGGGAAATATCTCTTTCCAACAAATGAATAGGTAAAAAAATATAAGGAAATGTAGGTTGATATAGTGAAAAGATCATGGGTTTATATATACTTTCAATGCATGTTCAATCAGCAGTTATGTTTGTGAGCCTTATAAATTATTAGCATTCCCTATTCTGAAACTTTTGTTTATAAAATGTAGAAAAAAATCCTACTATTATGTTTGCTTTGAAAACTAAGCACAAAATGAATGACATATTACAATATTAGCAAAAACATATGCCTTTTTCTTTGAAGAAAGGCAACTTTCAAAAATACCCACTCAATCAATTAGATGTGAGTCAATTTGCCAATTTGTATTTTCATGTTTATTTTCTTCTCATAGGTTTGATCTAATTGATTGAGCCATAGTTTTATTGGATTGCTAATTATAATGGTACAACTATCATAAGATTCAATTATTTATTTTTCATATTTTAAATGCAATTTGTGGTTTGGAAATAATCTCATGGAATTATATAAAATGAAATTGTCAATTTTATAATATCTTGTCAGTTAAACCTCTTATCAGGAAAGCAGTTTTTTATGGATATTCTCAGATTAGTTTCCATGTAAATATAAATATCTACAGATTGTTTACACAAATTTAATATTATGCTACATATAATAATTGCACATAAAAATAAGTCTAAATATTATAAAATGACATAAAGTAAAAGATTAAAAATAGTCTTCCTGCCAAAACTTCAATCACATTTATGTTTTAATTTTAAGCTTCATAGTTTTTAAGTCTTTTGACATTTACTTTATTACTTCTAATGTAACAAATTAATAAGTATAGAGTTATAATTATTTTTGGAGATACATGTATGTGATTGTACTTATTAATAATGACTACTTTTTATTGCTGTGTAATACCCCGTTATATAACTATACTGAAAAGTAAAATACACATTTTACTACTAACAGATGCTTAAGTTATTTCCAGTTTGGAGCTGTCATGACACAAATATTTTGGAATTTATTACCACTCATTTCTCTTGGTATATTTCTAGCTATGAAATTGATGAGTCATAACACGTAATATGACAACCTTTAAAAACACAGCCAAATCATTTTCAGAATGATTGTACCAATTACCACAAATTCTCACCAGACACTGATATTTTCTGTTTTTTTAAATCCTGACATAACCTGGTGTTTATATAGTAATACTTTATGTTCTCATCAGATATTTTGCTCAATTTTTATTGTCATTTATATTGGTTTGCAGTAAATTTTATATGTCATAGACAAGAATCTATTATCATGTATGTAAAATTAAATATAGTTTCTCACTTTATGATTTATATTTCCATTTTGTAAATATATCAGTTGTTTAATAGATGTTTACAATTTTATTAAATTATATTATCTATCTCATTTTTAGTGTTTTTTTTTCACTTGAAGTCTAAGATCATAAATTTATTTTATGTAGTGTACAGGTAGTATGTTATATTCTTAGACTTACAGAATGCTACATCCTTATGCAGAACTGTATGAATGGCCAAGAAACACCTAATAAAACTTCAGTCTGATCTCAAGGGGATGTACAATTAGGAAGCAGTGGTTAAGGTAGTGTTTTAAACCACTTAAGTCTTGAAAAGGTGCTCTAACATATATACAGAGTCACCCAGAAAAGTGCAGGAAATTTGAGAAAATCTATATACAAGCACTGGCTGAGACTTCAATGGATACATATTGCAGAAAATCCAGCTATTACAAAATTAGTTCAGGAAAGTCATTAAATAACAACAGTAAACAGCAAAACCAACCACAATCAACACCTAATGAGCAACAACCAACAACAAAGAAAATTCAGAATGTAATTTCCAGAGTTGACATGTTATATTTTCCTAAATTTCCATGATTTGACAAAAATTGTAATGAATGCAAATAAAAAGAAAAATATGGCCAAGCATATATCGATCAATAGCCATTGTCCCTGAGAGAGAAGAGATGTTGAGTTTAATTAAAAAATACTTCAAATTACAGATTATAAATTTATTGAAAATAGTAAAAAAAAATCTAAAATCTTGAAGAAAAAAATGACAAAAATACCTCATCAAATATATAAAATAATATGAGAAGAGATAAAATTATAAAAGGACACAAGTGAAAAATGTGAAGTTGAAAGAAATTAGTAAAGAGGTTCATCAAAGGAATAAAGATAGCAGAACAAAGCATCAGCAGAACTGAAGACAGGTTAACTGAAATGAGCAAGACTGAGATACTGACAGAAAACAAATAGCAAAATGGCAAACATGAATTCTGCTTTATCCGTGATTACAGAGAAATAAATAGATTAAATATATGATTAAAAAGCAGAACGGCACAATGCATTTAAAAACAAACAAAACTTATCCGATTCAGCTAATATTTCAGATTAGAAATCACAAAGTCCAATAGTAAAATGTTAGAGAAAGATGTATCATACAAATAGTAACGAAAGGAAACTGAAAGCTTAATTGATATAAAACAAAATAAACTTTAAGACAAAAGTTATTGCTAGAGGCAAAGAAGGGAATTTTATAATGTTAAACTAATTCATGAGGAAAATTATAAACACATAGAAGAAAAAAGCTCCAATGTGCATTTTAACAACAGCAGAATTCAAGAAAAAGAAAAAGAAAAACTGTAATAGTTTCAGACTTTAATATCCTCATTTCGATAATGGTTAGAACAACTACCCAGCAGATCAACAAGGAAATAGATTTAAAGAATACTTTTAATCAACTGGAGCTCACTGGAATCTATAGGCTGCTTCAACAGAAACAAATACACATTTTCCCAGCCACACTTGGAATATTTACCAGGATAGACCATAAGCTAGGCCATTTATTAAAAAAACTCAATAAAATTAAACCGATTAAAAGAATGGAAAGTGTTATACAACAAGATAATTAATTAGAAAGTAAAAACAGAGAATAGAAAATGTAATAACATATGTAAATTATGTAGCTTACAGGTAAATAATCAGTGGGCCCAAAAATATTTAATGAAATAAATTAGAAAATAACTGAGAGGAACGTAAATAAAAACAATAAATAAAACGTCTGAGATATAGCAGAGCAGTGCTTAGAAGGGACTTGTAGTGTGAATGATTATATTTAATAACAAAACAAAATCTTAAACAGTAACCTAATTTTTCCCCTTCTGAAACATAAATGATGAACAAACTAAACCCAAAGAAGCAGGAGGAAGTAAAAAATAAAGATTAGAGGCCAGGTGCGGTGGCTCACGCCTGTAATCCCAGCACTTTGGAAGGCCGAGGCGGGCGGATCATGAGGTCAAGAGATTGAGACCATCCTGGTCAACATGGTGAAACCCTGTCTCTACTAAAAATACAAAACAATTAGCTGAATGTGGTGGCGCGTGCCTGTAGTCCCAGCTACTCAGGAGGCTGAGGCAGGAGAATTGCTTGAACCCGGGCGGCGGAGGTTGCAGTGAGCCAAGGTCGCGCCACTGCACTCCAGCCTGGTGCCTGGTGACGGAGTGAGACTCTGTCTCAAAAAAAAAAAAAAAAAAAAAAAAAAAAAAAAAAAAAAAAAAAAAAAAAAAAAAAAAAAAAAAAGGAAAGAAAAATAATGAAGATTAGAATAGATGGGATAGATGGGAGGATTAAAGATAGAAAAACAACAAAATCAGTAAATCTGTTGGTTCTTTAGCATAAATCTTCATAATTGATTTGTAAATAGATTGGCTATTAAAAATGACTAAAATTATTAAAATAAAAAGTACAAATGAAAGCATCATTGACATTATAGAAATATAAAGAATTATAAGAAAATACTATGAATTATGACAAACAACAAATAAATATCCTAGATTAAAAAATGTACCCAGACTTATAACCATTTCAGTGTTGTATTAGTTATTTGAAACCATCTCACAAAGAGCTCAGGCTCAGATAAATTATACTGGTGAAACATTTGATGATGAATTAATACCAGTCTTCCACAAACTCTTTTAAAAGTAGAAGAAATGGTTTCAACAAATTATATGAAGTCAGTGTTTTTCCGATATCAAAATTTGCAGACATCACAGAAACAAAAATCTCCATACTAATATCTCTTTAATATAGTCATGAAAATTCTAAAAAAAAATACTGATCTAAGCAATATATAAAAAGAGATTATACACCATAACTAAGTAGAATTTATCCTATCAATATAAATTTTATTTAAAATCTGAAATCCATCTCGGATCAAAGATGGCAGAATAGAAACAGCTCTGGTCTGCAGCTCCCAGCAAGATCAACGAAGAAGGCAGGTGATTTCCGCATTTCCAACTGAGGTATCCAGCTCATCTCACTGGGACTTGTTACAGAGAGGGTGCAGCCCACAGAGGGTGAGCTGAAGTAGGGTGGGGCATTGCCTCACCTGGGAAGTGCAAGGGATCAGAAAACTCCCTCCCCTTGCCAAGGGAAGCCATGAAGGACTGTGCCATGAGGAACGGTGCACTCTGGCCCAGATATTACACTTTTCCCATGGTCTTCACAATCTGCAGACCAAAAGATTTTTTTGGATGCCTATGCCATGTGGTCCCTGGGTTTCAAGCACAAAAATGGGTGGCTATCTGGGCAGACATCGAGCTAGCTGCAGGAGGTTATTTTTCATGCCCAGTGGCACCTGAAACACCAGCAAAACAAAACCATTCACTCCTCTGGAAAGGGGGCAGAAGTCAGGGAGACAAATGGTCTAGCTCACCAGATCCCACCCTCATGGAGTCTAGCAAGCTGAGATCCACTGGCTTGAAATTCTGAAGTCTGCAGATTAAAGTTGACCTGGGATGCTCGAGTTTGGTGGGGGAGGGGCATTCACCATTACTAAGGCTTGAGTAGGCTGGTTTCCCTTGACAGTGTAAACAAAGCCACCAAGAATTTCAAACTGGGAGGAGCCCACCACAGCTTAGTGAAGCCCCTGTAGCCAGACTGCCTCTCTAGATTCCTCCTCTCTGGGCAGAGCACCTCTGGAAGAAAGGCAGCAGCCCCAGTCAGGGGCTGATAGATAAAACTCCCATCTGCCTGGGACAGAGTACCTGGTGGAAGGTACAACTGTGGGCCTAGCTTCAGCAGACTTAAATGTTTCTGCCTGCTGGCTCTGAAGAGAGCAGCATATCTCCCAGGACAGTGCTCAAGCTCTGCTAAGGGACAGACTGCCTCCTCAAGTGGGTCCCTGACCCCTGTGCCTCCTGACTGGGAGACACCTCCCTAGACAATCCCATTCAGGATATAGTCATGGGCAGAGACTTCATGACTAATAGACCAAAAACAATGGCAACAAAAGCCAAAATATACAAATTGGATAGAATTAAACTAAAGAGCATCTGCACAGCAAAAGAAACTATCATCAGAGTGAACAGGCAACCTACAGAATGGAAGAAAATTTTTGCAATCTATCCATCTGAAAAAGGGCTAATATCCACAATCCATAAAGAACTTCAACAAATTTACAAGAAAAAAAAAAAAACCTCAAAAAGTGGATGACAGATAATAACAGACACTTTTCAAAAGAAGGCATTTATGTAGCCAACAAACATGAAGAAAACCTCATCATCACTGTTCAATAGAGAAATGCAAATCAAAATCATAATGAGATACCATCTCACACCAGTTAGAATGATGATCATTAAAAAGTCAGAAAACAACAGATGAGTGAGAGGATGTGGAGAAATAGGAAAGCTTTTACATTGTTGATAGGAGTGTAAATTAGTTCAACCATTGTGGAAGACAGTGTGGCAATTCCTCCTCAAGGATCTAGAACCAGAAATTCCATTTGACCCAGCAATCCCATTATTGGGTATACACCCAAAGGATTATAAATCATTCTATAAAGACACATGTCCATGTACATTTATTACAGCACTGTTCACAATAGCAAAGACTTGGAAGCAACCCAAATATCCATCAGTGATAGAGTGGATAAATAAAATGTGGCACATATACACTATGGAATACTATGCAACCCTAAAAAGGGATGAGTTCATGTCCTTTGCAGGGACATGGGTGAAGCTGGAAACCATCATTCTCAGCAAACTAGCACGGAAACAAAAATCCAAACACCACATGTTCGCACTCACATGTGAGAGCTGACCAACGAGAACACATGGATGTAGGGAGGGGAACATCACTCACTGGGGCTTGTCGGGGAGTGGGAGGCTAAGGGAGAAACAGCATTAGCAGAAATATCTAATATAGATGACAGGTTGATGGGTGCAGCCAACCACCATGGCAGGTGTATACCTATGTAACAAATCTGCATGTTCTGCACATGTATCCTAGAACTTGAAGTATAATAAAAAATTAATTTAAAAAGTCTGAAATGCAATACACAAATTAAAAATATAAAGGGTAGAAGCACCCTGATTACTTCAATAAATACAGAGAAAACATGATAAAATCTAAAGCATTTACAAGATAACAACACAACACATGAGAAATAAATGGGAACTTCCTCAGTCTGATAAAGAGTATCTACCAAATACCCACAGTTGACATCATACTTACTATTTTTTTCACTAATACAATAAATAAGAAAGATAAGGATGTGTACTCTTTCTCCTTCTAGTCACCATTATAATAGAGATTCTAGCCATGGTAATTAGGCAAGAAGAAGAAATTTAAAAAGCCATCCATACTGTGAAAGAAGAAATATACCTCTCTCTATATGCAGATGGCATGGTTTTGTGTATGGAAAATCATAAAGAATTCACAAAAACCTATTAGAGTTAATAAATAAGGTGAGCAAAACATTGTAGGAAACACGATCAATTTACAAAATCAATTGTTTTTCTACACATTGGAAAGGTGTAATACAAAACTAGCATTAGAAAACTATTCCATTTATAATAATGTTAAACAGAATAAAATACTTAGGAATAAATGTGTCAAACATGCATGACTTCTACACTAACATCTAAAAAATGTATATAAAATAATTAAAGAAAATCTATACATATGGAAAGACATCCAATATTTGTGAATTAGATTTAATATTATTAATATGGCTACGCTTACCAAATTGATCAAAAGGTTCAACAGAATCCCTATCAAAATCCTAGCTGACAAAGCTGATATTAAAATTTCTATGAAAATTTAAAGAACCTATAATAGCAAAACAATCTTGTGAAAAAAGAACAAAGTTGTTAGGTTTACCCTTTTCAATTGCAAAACTTAACAGAAAGCAACATTAATTAAAACAGTCTGGCACTGGCATAAACATAGGCATGTAGACCAATGAAACTGAATTCAATTCCCAAAAATAAACCCTTACAATTATGGCCAACTGACATTTGACAAGGGAAACCAAACATTCTATGAAGAAAAAAAATAGTCTTTTCAAAAACTGTTGCTTGAAGTACTGGATACTCACAGGCTCCATAATCTCATGAAACTAGTCAGGTAAAGCCTTTGTGATTGCTACATTCATATGCCTAAGTTAGATTTTCTCTGTATTTACTCCTTTGGTCAAGATACTTCTAAAACTACTGTCTTAATGACTTTCTATAGCATTGAGCATCTTCTGCCTTATTTCTCCAATATTGCTAATGCTCCAAGTGCCTATTCTCTCCCTATGGGAATCCAGTTACACATAAGCTAGATCTTCTATTACTTATATTTCAGTTATGCTGTTTGTTTCTCTCTGCTTCCATATCTTTCATTTTTCTGTTTTAGAGTACATCAATTCTATATTGTTCTTAGTAAAACCTGTTGTTAAAAACCTGTAAGATTTTACATTCCCATCCAATGACATTTTACATTCTGATATCTGAGCTTGAACTACTAAAATGTCAGTTTCATTCTTTTTATATAGATTCCAAAATCCTGCTCAAAGTCTCCAAGTTTTTACAGATTAAGCTCCAATTTTCTGATCAATTTGTCATACCATTTAACTCAGGATTATGCAAAATGACTAGCAAGTTAATACCTTTGAATACACTTTGGTCATTATTTCTCTTCATTCTCCACATTGTGTCAGTTGTCATGATATTTACATTATTACTATGCAATGTATCAGTGATTTTCTTTTTGGACTGTTTAATTTTGAAGAAATGCCTCTTTAGTCTCAAAAGAAATAAAAATTACAGTTTCTTTCCTCTTCTGATCTCTGGTTGATTATGTGTCTTCCATGTTAAATCATTCATTGCAGTTCATTGCCATGGCAACCATAATCACTGGAGGCCTATGCAACAGATCTTCCTGGATAAATGCTGGGTGAGAACAATGCCTGGTTCCACTGGGGATTCCAAGTTTGGAGATTGGAAATTTGGGGCTGGTAGAAGCTATCTTTTCTGCAATATTCAGGAAGTTTAATTGTAGAATGATACCAGTGACAGAGGAGATTACAGCTAATAGAGGAATAAATAAGGAGAACTGAAGATGTAATAAATGCCCTTAGATTCAGCAATTCATAAATATAGGTTCACCCTTGGACTTCCAAGTTAATTGAGTCAACAGAGTCCTTATTTTCATGAATATACTTTGAGTTTTTATTGTGTTATACACACCTCAAGTGTTTGAATTAAAATAAATATGATTTGCTCTTATATTATTTGAATTGGGAGTCCTAATATATATTGCACTATTACAATGCAGATGCTACTCACTGCAGAACCAAGTAGTGAGACAGAATTCTGCACTTCTTTATCATCCAGTCAGTGCTATTCAAAGGAGATATAACAATTGTTATACAACAAATGTGTTGAATTTACATCACTGTAAGGTGATCAAAATGATGTCACATTTTAATTTGTCTCATAGTTGGATCTTTATTTCTTTTACCTTTTTTCTATCAACAATAAATATCAAACCTTCACTGTTTTAGTCATTCTATTTTCTATATGAATATGCATTCTCTTAGAAGATACATTTTTCTCACCGTTCTCCCTCAGACTTTCCCTTTTAATAAGTTAATTATTTTTTACATTGGCTGCATAGGTGCCATCCTAAGACTTCTGTTACTGACTTTCCTGCCTAAACTATTTTTTCTTGGATTTTGATTTAACTTTTTTTTTCAAGTGAGTGACAAATTAACTGAATTATTAAATAAACAATTATAATGCATTTTAACATTTTATTTGCTAATATTTTATTTAATATTTTTACATAAATATTCATATGTAACCTTTACTTTTGATTTATTATTCTCTAATTGTAATACATTTGTGTGTTTAGGAGCAACTGATGTACTCATTTCAAATAATCTATTCACAAAAATATGGGCTTCATCCTTTTGTTGTTGGTCTTAGAAAATAGAGTGGTTATCCTATTACTTTGCTCAGCATATTTATTTACCAATACATGAAGCTATCACAGAGGCTGCACATATATACATATTTGTACATGTTTACATATTTATATGCTTTTTATCAATACCATAATCTATATATGCTTGTAAATTATAATTACTTTATATACCATTCTTTGGGAGGTAATTATTAAAGAAAACATCTGAATAGCAGGAAATGCATTTAGTGAATATTTGACTATTGCATGTCAGGTACTGTTCAAGACATCAGGTTAAATTTGTTAACAGACATTAGTGCTTTCAGAAAGGATACTTTTACAAAGTTGTTAATATAGTTAAAATGAAGGGTTTTTTTATTTTAAAAACATTAGAAGGCAAAAAAGTCTACTTATAATTTTTAGTAAATTTTCTGGAAATATTGTAGAGTATTTTACTAATAAAAGAAAAGTTCCCATTAAGGAGAATAGGGCCAGAAGATTGTGGAATAGATATGACTTGTTTTGTAGCCTTAAGGGATTGTTCTTTATCTATCTATTCATAGCCTTAAGGAATTATTCTCATCTATCTATCTGTCTATCTATGTATCATATATTTATCTACATGTGATTATTCTACTTACATATGTGTACGTATATGTTATCCCAGTTAATTTTATGTGAAACTATTATAAACTATAAGGTTGGCATTATTATACTTATTTTTACATGTAAGGAAGTTATTTGAGATTTTATACTTTATCCAGATTATCCAGCTGGTGTCAACACTGTAATTTTAATCAAGATCTCTGTGACTCCAGGTTTAGTTTTATGACCTAGTATGTTACATGAAGATGAACTGAGATAATATTGTGTAAATGTTTGTTTTCTCCAAACTTACGTTAAATCTTAATTGCCATTGTAACTACAGTAAAAGGTGGGACTTTTAAGAGGTCTTGGGTCATAAGAGTTCAGCCCTCATGAATGTACACATGCTATTATCTGGGAAGTAGGTTTCTTATGATGGGACTGTGTTCTCTGCCTCTTGCTCATTCTCTTTTGCTCTATTTGCACCTCCACCCTACGACATCTTCAGCTATGTTATGACATAGCTAGAAGGCCTTAGCCAGACACTGGCAACTTGATATTGTGCTTTCTGGATTCCGAAACCGTAAACCAAACAATTTATGTTAATTGTAAATTGCTCAGCCAGTGGTATTCTATTATAGCAGCACAAAATTAACTAAAGCGTAGGGGTTCAAATTATTTTGAATCAAGTTTGAAATTTGAAATCCCAGTTAAATATCTTGATTGATTATAACATAGTAATGTTTCCTGCTTTCTGCTTATACCTAACTTAAAATATAAATAAACTTATTTTATTGCTCCAAATAAAACTTTTTACGTGCGTCCCATAATTTTAGGATACAGATTAAGTTAAAATATATTTTTAAAATGTACTGTATAATTTATATCCTCTCTATAATCTCATTTTTGTTATGCCCCCATTAGTACACTAAGATCCATCTACATTCAGATTTTCTCTTCTTCTTGAACCTTTCATGTTCCTTCCCCATTTTTAGAAGGTTGTATATGCAGTTCTTTTTACATGAAACACTATTGTCTCACCTCTTCACCAAGTTAACCCTTAACTGACCATTGAGTTTCAACTCCACCACTGCCTACACAAATAATTTTTTCTAAATTTCTAAGGCAAGGTTGTGTATCCTCTATACATATTTTTATAGCACACTGTACTTTCCTTTTTATTGAATTTACTACTCTGCACTGTGATTGCTAATTTAGTTTTTGTATCATCTGCTTAATTTGAGATTCCAAATTAAGAAAAATCCTGTGCCTGTCTTGTTCACAATTCATCTTACGTACTGAGTCTTGTATCTGGTTTCAATAGATACTTACTGAATGGTGGAACTGTTCATTTGACAACACCAAATAATTTATTTTAAATAAGGGCCATCTGAGGGCTAAGTTTCTGAGTAAAATAGATAATAGCAATAAATTCTACTCAAAGAGAATGATCGTCATAGAAAACTTATAGACAATTTCAGTTGTAAGATTCTATAAATCCATAGTTTGAGTTTATTGTATTATGGAAAAATGTATTATTGATATTTCAAATAAATGATATTTATTTATGTCTCTGTAAATATTAAACATGCCAGGGTATTGTGTTTTATGTGTATAAAACATATTTCAACTGTACAACATAAGTCTGTAGGGTTTAGAGAATAGAATATCTTAATTAATTTCACAATAAAATACTGAATCTGTTCCTTTCCTTTTGTGTTGTGTAATCATGGAAACTTGTTGGTATGAAGAGACACAACATGTCAATTACAGCAAAAGGATGTACATTTTAACAATTTAACCCAAAATAACATTAAGCTTGGATTATATTTCATTTAATTGAGTGTGGTTCTTGATTCTTGTGTTAGCGACTGACAACACAGAAAGAAGCTGGCTCTCTTAGGACCACTTGTGATCTGATTAAGAAGAGTCAATTCTAAAACGTGCATGTTTTCCAAGATATAAAATTATTTCTGTTCTCGGTCAACATATTCAGAATGCAAATGAATTTATGTCACATTTTCAATGAGCAAGAGGAATTTTTCTAATTAACAGGATCACACAAGGAGTAGAAAAAAATTGGTAATATAGTCTGTCACTAATCAAGTAATTTCAATACAAGAGACTGAGTCACTGATTCTTGTTTCTCATTTTGCAGGTCTCCAACACTGATGAACTATAGTGAACTAAAATACTAATTTATAGCACCCACTCTACAATTCATAATTTTCAGATCTATTGGAGGAAATCTACTTGCCCAATTTTAGGTTCTATTTTTACTTTATAAAGTATATTAATGTTCTTGTCATTACTTTGTAATACCTAAATGATATAAGTCAATCTAGTATACAATTACACTCAGAAGAAAAACATTGTATTTTTTTCTTTAAGAACATTTATTTTAAAATCATCTAATAGGAAGTAAAATATGGTATTTATTTAGCAAAAGAAATAGTATAGCAATAACTTAAAATATTCTTGATTACTGGGAACATTTACTGATTTAAGGTACTAGGGTCACTTTTTAAAGCTCTCTAGTACTTAGCTTCATAATCTACAGAATAGAAAAAATAATGAGAGTAGCTTCCCAGGATTACAGTGAGAATGGAAGGAGCTAGGCAGATAAGTACTTAGTACAATGCTTTACGCATAGTAAACTCCCAACACACCCTATTTGCTGTAATTAAGATTAAACATTAAGATTGTGATTATTAATATTTGTACTTTTTCTTTTTTGATTTAATTTTCCATTTAGCACTTTCATTCTATTTGTTAAGAACAAGGTAATTGCACATATTCATGAATCAATGAGTGAACATCTCTCAGTATCTCAGAATCTAATCATGATTTATTGTATTGTCCAAAGGTAAGGATAATTCAAATGTCCCCTCTTTGTTTATTTAACTTACATTTATAACCACTTCTCTGTAGTTTAGTCATAGTTTATTTTATTGTAATAGTGGCTTAACTTTATTTTCATCTCTTTTTTTTTTTTTTTTTTTTCTTTTTTGAGACGGAGTTTCGCTCTTGTTACCCAGGCTGGAGTGCAATGGCGCGATCTCGGCTCACCGCAACCTCCGCCTCCTGGGTTCAAGCAATTCTCCTGCCTCAACCTCCCGAGTAGCTGGGACTACAGGCACGTGCCACCATGCCAGGCTAATTTTTGTATTTTTGGTAGAGACGGGGTTTCACCATGTTGACCAGGATGGTCTCGATCTCTTGACCTCATGATCCACCAGCCTCGGCCTCCCAAAGTGCTGGGATTATAGGCGTGAGCCACTGCGCCCGGCCTTATTTTCATCTCTATTCTTTGCTAATTCACTTAATCTATTGCCACATAAGAAACCACTGAGTCCTATGTCACTTTTGGTGTTTTACTTTTAGGAAATATCATAATCATAGTTGTCTGGAAGGTGATGGGATTCTCCTTTCAGAAATATATCACGTAGGTATAGAAACTCAAGGAAAGGAAAGATTAGAGAATAATATATGGAAGAAGTATGAGAAGAATGACACACATACCTAAGAACTTTAAAATGTTTTGAACGACTAGTTCTTAAACCACTAGAACATGAAAATCATCTGGTATTTTTCTTAAAATAGTGATATTTGGTATCTTAGTTCAAACTCTTATAACAAAATACCCCAGACTGGGTGGCTTAAACAACAAATATTTATTTCTCACGGATTTGGAGGTTGGGATGTCCAAGATCAAGGTACAGCATATTCTGTGTCTGGTGAGAGGCTCCTTGACAGTTTCCAGATGGGTGTCTTCACATGATAAGAAGTGGAGATGGGAGGGTGGAGGGCATCAGTATAGGGAGGGAAGGGATAGTCTTGTGTCTTGTGAAAATGCTATTTCCATCTTGAGGGCTACAATCTCAAGGTATCTCATCTAACCCTAATTACCTTTAGAAACCCCACCTCCTAATATCATTACATTGAGGGTGGGGAGTCAACATAGGAGTATTCCTGGGTACATACACTTTCAGTCCATAATATCTTTTCATTCCTGGGCCACTCCTTCCTTATACTAATAAACCGTAATTTTCCAGTGGTGTCTGCAGAATTTTTTAATTATTGACTTTGTATGCTATTCTTTGTGCTTGGAAGACTCCCCTCCTGCAATGACAGCACTAAAGGATGTCCCCAGACTATGAGTTAGAAGTATCCTCAATTTTAGATCCAGTAGCATTTGTTAAAAAGTGTCACATGCCATTAAACTACGCATTTACAGCCAATTGATTTTTGACAATAATGCCAAAAACATATTGGGAAAATAACAGTCTCTTCAATAAACATGCTGTGAAAACAGGGTATTTATACGCATAAGAATGAAACTAGACTTCAATCTCTCACAACATACCAAAATCAATTCAAAATGGATTCACAATTTAAATGTAACAGTGAATACTCTGAAGCTATTACAGGAAACATAGGGGAAACACTTGAGGACATTGGTCTGGGGAAAGATTTTCTGGTTAAGATCTCAAAAGTACAGGCACCAAAAGCAAATGTAGAGAAATGGAATTGCATCAAACTAAAAAGTCTCTGCACAGTAAAGAAAACAACCAAGAGAGTGAAGAGATGAGCTACAAAATGGGATGAACTCTTTGTAAACTATACATCCAACAAAAGGAATAATATCCAGAAAATACAAGGAACTCAATTAAATAGCAAATAAAGCAAATAATCCAACTGAAAAATGGGCAAATAATCTGAGTGAACATTTTTCAAAAAAAGAGATACAAATTGCCAGTAGGTGTATATTTAAAATACTCAACATCGAAAACTGGCTAGCCATGTGCAGAAAGCTGAAACTGGACCCCTTCATTACACCTTATACAAAAATTAACTCCAGATTGATTAAATATTTAAACATAAGACCTCACACCGTAAAAATCCCAGAGCAAAACATAGGCAATACCATTCAGGACATAGGCATAGGCAAGGACTTCATGAACACCAAAAGCAATGGCAACAAAAGCCAAAATAGACAAATGGGATCGAGTTGTACTTAAGAGCTTCTGCATAGCAGAAGAAACAATCATTAGAGTGAACCAGCAACCAACAGAATGGGGAAAAAATTTTGCAGTCTACCCATCTGATAAAGGACTAATATCCAGAATATACAAAGAACTAAAATAGATTTACAAGAAAAAAACAAACAACCCCATCAAAAAGTGAGTGAAGGATGTGAACAGGCACTTTTAAAAGAAGACATTTATGTGGCCAAGAAACATATGAAAAAATGCTCATCATCATTGGTCATTAGAGAAATGCAAATCAAAACCACATTGGGATACCATCTCACACCAGTTAGAATGGTGATCTTCGAAAAATCAGGAGACAACAGATACTGGAGAGGAGGAGAAATAGGAATGCTTTTATACTGTTGGTGGGAGTGTAAATTAGTTCAACCATTGTGGGAGACAGTGTGGCAATTCCTCAAGGACCTAGAAATAGAAATACCATTTGACCCAGCAATCCATTACTGGGTATATACCCAAAGGATTATAAATCATTCTTTTATAAAGACACATGTACACATATGTTTATTGTGGCACTGTTTACAATAGCAACGACTTGGAACCAACCCAAATGCCCATCAAGGATAGACTGGATAAAGAAAATGTGGCACATAGTATTCCACACCATGGAATACTATGCAGCCATAAAAAAGGATGAGTTCATGTCCTTTGCAGGGACATGGATGAATCTGGAAACCATCATTCTCAGCAAGCTGACACAAGAACAGAAAAACAAACACCACATGTTCTCACTCATAAGTGGCTGCATGGACAAAGGGAGGCAAACATCACACACTGGGGTCTGTTGAGGGGTGGGAGACTAGGGGAGGGATAGCAGAGAGTGGGGAGATAACACTAGGAGAAATACCTAATGTAGGTGATAGGGGGATGGAGGCAGCAAACCACCATAGCATGTGTATACCTATATAACAGTCCTGCAAGATCTGCACATGTACCCCAGAACTTAAAGTGTAATTTAAAAAAAATGCCCAACATCACTATTCATCAAAAAAATTCAGAGCAGAACCACATTGAGATATCACCTAACCCCAGTTAAAACAGTTATCATATTGACTTCAGATTAGCAACTCAGTGTTATGTTACCAAATGAGAGAACTGAATTTCCAAAACCAACCTTTGTTTCTTTCCCTCAAGAACATTCTCGGTTTCAAGAATCCATCAGTCCGTGTGTGTGAACCACTCTCTGCTTTCTTATGGGTGTGCACTCTTCAATTTGTTTAGACTAAGCTGCAGATAAATTATATCTGAAAGATTAATCTGAATATTCAGTAAGAAACAAGAGGAAGAAAATTTTAAGTATTAAGTCTGGCAGTGAGAACTTTTCTGGAATATTTTAAAGCATTACATGTAATTAACTTCGTATGCATGGGTACCAATTTTGTTTTGTTTTTCTTGCAAAAATATTATGTTGTATATACACACACACACATATTTTTCTCTGTTCATTCTTTATAATAGGAAGTTCAAAAGATAAAAGTGGATAATTCCTGTGAGAAGTAGTTTGTCTCAAAATATGCGTTAGAAGAGAGATGGACAGAAAAATCCTTTTGAGGTTTGCGAAGTTTGTCTGAGCTCCTGAAATTGTCATATGTGAGAATTAACTCTTGCCATTGGTATGAATTACTAGTTATTCAGATAAGTGATAAATGAAGTTAATACGATTTAATGTCTCAGAGTTTTGAAAGATACAGAAAGGAGAAATTTGTTTGCAAAGCATAAAACTTATAAAGAAAAATAGAATAATTGAAGGATAAGAGGTCCTAGGACCTAATGTTAGTGTCCTTCCTCGTATTCTAGATGTCAATCTGTACATTTATCTCTCTAGGTTTGAAAAAAAATAGGAATATCTTTAAAATAAGATTTCTAGAATCCATGGCAACTTAAAAATTTCTTCGTTTTAACATTGTTAGCTTATCTAATGCAATACAAACTCTTTTTATTATGTCGTCAGTTTGTAGATAGAATGTGTGTGTGTTTCATCAATTAGCTAGAATTTTTCAGAACCTAAAACTTGATCAATGCATTAAAATAAATATATAAATTTAAAAGGAAATTAAACAATTTACCAGTTTTCAAAGCTGATTTTTGTATATGTTTATATTCAGTCTTTTATTAAAATGTTAGTATCTTTAATAATATATGAAATGATTGATAAAATATTTTATATGTATATATTTTATTGCGTTTTAGGTTTGGGGGTACATGTGAAGAACATGGAAGATTGTTGCATGGGTGCATACATGGCAATGTATAAAACTTATATCAACTTCTATATCATCACCTCAAAAACAGTAAAATGAGATTGATAACGCCACCACAAGCCTAGAAAACTCATCTTAATGTTGACCAGGTTTATACCTGGGTTATGTGATTATGGAAGATTTTTAAATTTTTTTTTTACATATCTATGCTGTATTTTTATATCTCCACTTTAAGAATTTTAAAGTCTTTACAAGTAGCTTCTATTATTTGGGATTCAGAAAATATCTTTTTAAAAATGCAGCATATGTCATGTATTATTTTTCAACTTGTTATTTTCCAATGAATATAGGCCTACAGTACATGAGTGAGAAATATGTGGGAGGAGATGCCATGTTTCTACCAATTTGATACTGAACCTCTGAGATTGGATGAGCTTGCTTACTTTTGCTGCCATGGAGACCCACTGGGTCACATTCATACAAAATGCGAATGTTGGAAAGATGCTGTGAGAAGACTCTTCTACATTCCCTTGACAAAATTCAGGATAAACAATGTTTGAAAAAAAATGTTGGAAGGCAAAATTGAAATCTAGTGAATGCACTACTAACTACAAGTAACTTCTGCCTTCAAGTGGCAGGTTATCAAAGGCATCACAGGATCACATAATGCTTTGCAAAGAGAGCAAAGATAAGGAAAAATGCCGAGCTAAGAACTGAAAAAGAAGTTTGAGAAACTATTTCAATTTTAGTTGCAATAGAAGCAATAATGTATATTCATATTTCTATTATAATTTTTATTGTTATATAATTAGTGTTGCTGCCAGTCAGGACTATTCAAAGGTAGAAGTGGATTTCTTCCCTATAGACAATGGGTTCCCTTTCTCTGTGTGTGCCGAAATATCTGCAATGTTACTTGATGGGATGTTCTGGGAGGATAAAGGTAATCAGGCAGTAATTTAAACATCTCGTTGCTGGGTTTTAGGTTGTTCACATAATTATGAATTTCCATGCATTCTTACATCTATTTTAAAAATCTACTAAGAGTAATTGTCATTTAATAGATGAGAAAAATGGACTTTAGCTAATTATTGGAAGAATTGAAATGCAAACATCAGTTGAAATACTAAAGACGTTTATGTTATATTTCACTAGGAGATTTGGTTGTCCATTTCCAAAATTTCATAGCCTAGATTACTTTTATTAAATGAAATTATTCATATATGCAATATAAAACAGACAGAGGAAAAGTGTTTTAATAAACTAGGAAGTAGGGAACTGTGACTTGTTACTGCTCTTTGATTGTCCCCAAATGCATAGCACCGTGGGTCACTGGCAGTTGCTGCAGAGTGCAGTAAGAAAAATATGCCGCTTAGTCACTTCGAAGATCATTTCCAAACATCTAATTTTGTAATTTTGCAATTCCTCTTCAGATTTAATTTCGAAAATATTTTTCCTCCACCAGAATATACTAGCTAGATTAGTCTGTTTGGTCTTGCTGTAAAGAGATGTGCAAGTATAGCTTTTTATAGCAATTCCCTTAACAAAAGTTTATTTTGCTCATGGTCCCTCATGTTGTACAAGCACTATAGCAGCAGCTTGCAGGAAGCTTGTAAGCATGGTGGAAGGTGGAGTGAAGTAGGCATGAGAAAGCAAGAGAAAGGGAACAAGAGAGAGGGGAGGAAGGGCTAGGTTCTTTTTAACAACCACAACACAAGAGAACTAATAATGCAATATTCCACCCATAACCTTGAGGAAGGCATCAAGCCACTCAAAACGGATCTACCCCCTCCTACCCAAATACCTTCCCCCAGGCCCCATATCCAACATTAGGGATCAAATTTCAGCATGAAATTTGGAGGGAATAAATGTACAAACAATATCATTAGCATTTAATCTCTTTATTTAATTGCAGCAGTTTTATGATTGTTACATGAGATGATTTTTTAAAACATTTAACAACTTTGCTGCTGAATACTAATAGTAAGCATTGAAAAAAATGATTGATGTTGTTAACATATTTAAGTCAAGTAAAATGCAGATTAAAATTAAGTAGGATAAAGAGGCCATGTAAGAGTGAACTAAACTAAGAAAACACATTTTGAAAGATATTAATGAATAAATACATGAATAAACAAATATTCTATGGAATTTCACAAGAGAATGAAAGCAATTCAGACTTAAGTAATAAATGGTACTACGAATAAACAGATTGGAAGTGGCCCATGGCTGTATTAGAGATGTCACAGGTAAAACTGGTGGGAAAAGAGAGAAAGTAGGCTTTTTATTATAAATATCATATTAAAAATATGTTGATATTACTGTATGTTAATTGAAAATAAATTTAGTCTCCAAATATGAAAATTGTAGAAATCCTCTGAAGATATTACCAATACTTTATAGTCTCAGAAAATGTTACCTTTAACCTCACCACACTGTGGTACAAATTTGACTACTAGGCTCTACCTTTTTTTAGGAAAAGAGAATCCCTTTTAACCCCAACTTCCATATCTGTAAAACGAATAGTGTCCACCTTATAGGGTTATTACACAGATAAAATAAAATACCGTAAGGAAAAATCATGGCACATAGTTGATTGTCAACAAAACAGACAAGACTATTGGCCCGAAGGCAACTTCCTGCTCCATTCTCATGGTGGAGCTCATATTCAAGGGCCAATAAAAGATAATTTCCTTTTTCCTCCCTAGCTTATTTTGGCAGAAACCTCACCATATGAACAAAACAAGAACATGCGTGACGGCTGAAATGTGGCATCACCATTATCTTCTAATGTAGTGTTAAAAGATGGGCTTATCTGCAGTGTTATTGTCTCATCTTGAGGCAATATATGCCTGCCCAAGTTTCATTTAGTGAAAAAAGTTCATGTGCTTATGAGCCGCTAAGTCACATTTATTCTTTAGGATCCAGCACTATGAAAAACTTCTCCTTTCACTGCAATTGTTTTCCCTCTTCATATCAGGGGCCTTTCTATATAAGTGGCTCAATCACTCTGACACAGTTTCCTAAACAAGATGGCAGCTTTTCAAATTCTTGCTAAACTATAAGAGTCCTAACTGATATTCTTAAATCAGTATGTGGTTTATTGATGTAAAGCTCTTTGATAGAGATTGATGATCACTGTTACTTGAAGTGTATTACTACTTTTATTGGTTAAAATCACTGCTATAGACCTGAGGTATTCAAGTGAGACCCATATGTCTCAAATTTCAATTAGAAAAGGGATAAGAAATTCATCAACAAAATTAGGTATCTAGTTAGTTCTCCAAATTAGAATATTTTTTAAATTTAAGTGAGAACTAAGAAAAGCAAAATTTTTCTTTTTCATTGAGAAACATTATTTAAAGAGAAAAGTAAATTATCTTTTTCTATTTTAGGAAAAAATAGAATAAAGATTTTTGAGTATTTTCTCCCACATGAGGTTATTACCTTGCTACTTTCAGAAAATTTGGAAAATAGCTGTTTGTATATCTGTCCTCTATTTTAGTCAATAATTTATCTTGAACATTTTTCCTAATAAACATTTTTCTACTATATTCCTTTGAGTGGCTACCTGGTAGTTGTTGTACAGAATAGTTTAACCCATTAAGCGTTTATATTGTTACAAAATTTTCACTGCAATGCATAGAAAATACCAATGTAAAGAGCACATTATTACATCTTCATTAGCAAAGGACATCTCTCCTCACAGTCCTGGATTTGTGGTCTAGGATGATAGCATCAATATTAGGTGATTCTCTATGTGGCATGATTTTGGGTCTGCCACTCCTTTTTCCACAATACATTCTTTCCCACAATGCCAATTTTCCACAATGCATTCTTGAATATCACTCTACTAGTATTTTATCATTCTTATTAAAACTCAAATTCCTTGTGAAAGTAGTGCCAAGCTCTTATATACTTACACAAATAATAAGATCTGAGGGGTGATATGGTTGTGGGAAGAGGGCTTGATATAGACTTGATATCACAGTGACTTGCAGGGATATAGTAGCCAGAGACATGTTTTCCCTGTTAGAGAATTTTGTTCAGTCAGTGGAGGGCTGCTTTATGAAGACCAGCCCAAGTAGAATGAACATTTCGGAGCCTATAGAATGGCTTTTCATTTTCCTATGCATGAATGCCACATTCCACCTTGGCTCTGGAATTTTGGTTTGTGATCTCATACTCATTTTCTCATTGTCAGGCTGATATTTTGCTTCTGAACAAACTTAGCAAGAGTTTACAGACAATATTTTTTTAAATCTATATGTTTTAATGATTGCCAAGTGGTATTAGAAAGAAGTCGGCTCTTTCTTTTCAGAAGAAAAAATAACACAGACATTTAACAAGATTTATCTTTGCATAAAATAATGAAATCTGCTTTTTTTGGATTAGGAAATCCAATAACTCAGCCGAGCCCTGGCACAAGAGATGTTCCCCTGTTGAATCCCCTCTGTTTCAGGCTGAAAAAGTAAAAGAATTGGAAAAGTGTTGACATATTTAATGCATTTAAAACTGTAAAGATAATATATTTTTAATAAGCCTCTGTCTGCCCTATCACTTTTTACAATGATTGTGCTATATTGCTTTCATTTCAAAGCAGGAATGAAGTGGAGAACTTATTGTGTTCAATTTATTATACATGCATTTTTTTATTTTGCCAAGCACTCTTTTATAGATATTTAATCCAACAAGCATGAAAATAGTTCAGTGAGATAAAAATAGAAGGAAAATATAATTGGGCCATTGAATCAGATTCTAAAAATCAAATTCACCTTCAAAATAGTAGTAACAAAGCAGCACTGACCTTTTAATTCATGAAACTGTCTCCATTAAAAATCTATATTCATAAACTCTAAATTACCTTTTGATAACCAAAGCAAAGTCCCTGTAAAAAGTTCAAATCCTTATAGTATGCTTACTTTGTCATAGCAAATAATAATTAAAATTCTAAGTAATTGAACTTCTTATTACTTATTTTGAATTTTTCATATACTTTGTTAGATTTGGGTAACCTAACATGAAGTAAAAAATAATAGAAGATTGGGATATAATGATACAAAAAATATCAAATCCATTTTGAAATTGGGACAGAACTCTTAACACAATAATATCCAGGCTATAGAGAAATTCACAGTGTTTAAACTAAATCATAAATTTAACTCTGATATTTGGAAGGCCAAAGCAAAAATGGAAGCAGTGAGTTACATGATTCATAATGTCCAAAGGAAAATCATAAATGCTTCTCAAGGGAACAGATATTTTCTTAGCATTTAAATATGATGGCTTTTTTTTTTCTCTTTTTTGGTCTTTCTATGGAAGGCACTAAATGAAGCGATGAATAATATGTTTATGACTTTCTGAAAAATTGAAATAAAATGTTTTGTGTGAATCCCCTAACATTCAACATAAGCTAGAAGAGACTTTTGTAGTATAAGTCAAGGAGAACCATCTGAGAGACCAACTGGCTTTTGCAGAGAGAATTGGTTCTACAGATTGGTTCGATAACACCCTGATAATGCAAAAAAGCAGCCATGTCTTCTAACTATGCAACTGAGCCTTACCTTTGGGAGAAAAAGTGCTAAACCTTGATACAAGCCACTGCCATATTCTTACCAAAACCCAGATCTGGTATCAATCTCTCAAGTCTCATTGTTTTTATCACCTATAAATAATTTTGGTTTTGATCCAGGCTTGTTACATACAGATCAGAGAACCAAGGATAAGTCATGATTTTAGAGAAATAATGCATGTAATATTAATTTTTAAATGATAGAAAGTGCTAAAGAAGTAGCATTTATTGGTCCCTCATACATGACTAGTAATAGTTCTTGACATGGAAAAGAAGTGACTAGAGATAGCAGTTAAATGACTGAGAGGGAGCTATGTTGGTTTGGAGATACATTTTTTTCAAAAGATATAACCAAGGTTGAACCATACATTTTCACTGGATGAAATTATCAAAGTTAGTGATATTTATAGCATATTATCATATCCTTGCTTATATTATTCTTTTCTCATATTGGTGTTATCCACTTAATAATTTGGTGCACTGTCTTAGGTTTGGCCTTTTGCTTTGTGTGTCTCAAATTTCTTAGCACATATTAGGCATTTACTATTATTAAGAGACGAAGCAAGTTAACACCTTGATCTGACTTGTATTTTCTTATTTTTCTAGAAATTTTCCTTGTATTTGGTGGTGCACCATAAGAAATTGCCTTAGTCCTTCCCAGTCACATGAGGATTTTTAATGTGAAATTTAGCCATATGGAACACTAAAAAGAAAATTAGTCTTTCTGCCCTTACAGAATGAGTTCATATTTAGCTTCTGTTCTGTAGACAGAAATTCAGTTTTATGAAGCAGTTAAAGGAGAAAGTGCATGGCGTGCTTTTTGCAGCACTTACATGTTGATATATGACTTTTTTTCTTTTCCCAAGGCTAGGCAGAGAAAGCTACAGTAATATGACTTTTTAAATGTGAGTGAAACTCTCATTTGAAACCTTTCCACTACATAACTCCAGTCAATTGGTTTGATGGCTCAAATACACACAGGCTGTAGGTTAAAACAGGAAGAGAGGGCTGAAAACTTTTACAATAATGCTAAAGTTGAGGCAGAATAGCACATAAGCAGGTTTGTATTTTACAGTTCTCCTTATGCAACTTTCATACCAACTAGTCCCATTATGCCTCCATTAAAATCAGACCCAAGAGCACTGAGCATCAGAAGAATTAACACTCTTCCTAGTCCATGCTCCTAGAAAGCTTACATCACTGAGCCAGCTAGGGCTTACCTGGGATGTACACTGACCAACACCTATAGCCCCTTTAAAGAATAAAAGCTATTTGTCATATTTTTGGCTCAGTGTTTGCAATAAATTTACTTAATTCTTCACTACTTAAAATAGAAAAGCTACCGCTTCCAATAAAAGTCACATAAATACACTAGTCTCTCTCTCTCTCTCTCTCTCTCTCTCTCTCTATATATATATATATATATATATATATATAATTTTACTTTCTACATCATATTGATATAAAATTAAATGTACTATGTACTATTGCATAGTACATAAAATTATGTACTATGCAATGTTCTATGCAATCTGTTATATGATGAAAAAAATATAGAACATTTTACATTTCATCACTTCATTCTTTGCATTTTACAAATACAAATCATTACATGTCTTTGTTGTTAAAATGGGTCAGTTTTCTTCTTTATTGTCACACCAGGTGGGACTTCCAGGTAATTATCAAGGGATGATAGCTTAGTGTAAAAGTAAACACTTTTATATTCTCACTCTAATAGCTTCTTTTCTCCTTCTTACAGGAAGAGAGGTAGATAATTGATGACACTCATATATCTCTTTGGACATGTATCTACCTGAAGTGAGATCACTGCTTAAAAAGGTAGCGCATGCCCATTATGTTTAACTTAATTCTTTTTGAAGATGTCATTATTCCTAAAGCAGCCCGTAGTAACATTCAAATGGCAAGTAGAAAGGTATTAAATGGGTTTTCCTTAAGGCATAGAGCCTTAAGTATAACTACCAATTGTATACCTGTTTTTTTCTTTACTCTACTCTGGTTCCCATATTTGTTCGAAAATATTTTGTGAACAAGAATGGGGAAAAAACAATTTCCAAGCTCTTTTTAATATTTTGTAGCCAAATGAACAGTGAAGGATGGTAAGAAAAAAATAAAGAACTGGCCTCCAGAATGGCCACTGTAGATCAAATAGATGTCATGGGATAATAGAATATCCAATTTCTTTTCCAATAAATGTCCCAAACCCTAGACCCTGGCCCATCCACATTTTAAGAGAGATTAGAGGTGTGGAAAGGAGAGTCCTGTGATTAACCTAACAGTAGGTTGTGGTGATTTGTAGTCAATGCAATTCTAATAGATAATAATAAGCATCATATAAAGAGTGTTAGCTATGTTGAACCATCCTTGAATTCTAGGAGTAAAACTCACTTGATCATACTGTAAGATTATTTTAGTGTGCCATTAAATTCCATTAGCTAGTATTCTTTGTAATATTTTTGTGTCTATAGTCATCAGAGACACTGGCTTGTGGTTTTCTTTTATATTTGGTTTAGGTATCAGAGCAATGGTGATTTCATGAAGTGATTTGGAAGCATTGCCTCCTCTTCAGGTTTTTGGAAGAGTTTGAAAAATATTTTTTGCATTTCTTTCTTAAATATTGGGGTGAATTCAGCAGTGAAACCATCTGAACTTGGGCTTTCTTTTATTTGGAGGTTTTTGATTTAATCTCTTTATTGTTGATCTGTTCAGGCTTTCTTTTTCTTCATTGCTCAGTCTTCATAGGTTGTATGTTACTAGGAATTTCTTCATTTTTTCTAGATTATCTAATATTTTTTGGCATTTCTTTATTCATAATAGTGCCATCTGATCCTTTGTATTTCTATGATTTCAATTTAGTGTCTTCTCTTTCATTTTTTCTCCTTTATTTTGAGTCTTCTGTCTTATTTTCTTACAGTAGTTAATGGCTTTCCAATTTTATTGATCTCTTCAAAACCAACTTTTAGTTGCATTTGTATGTGTGTGTGTGTGTGTGTGTGTGTGTCTGTGTCCTTTTTAGTCCCTATTTTGGTTATTTCTACTATATTTTTACTACTTTTTTCTGTCTGTTAATTTTCAGTTTAGTTTGTCTTATTATTCTAAATAAGAGATATAAAGTTAGATTTTTGAGATTTTTTTTTTTCCTTTTTAACATAGACATTTATTACTATTCATTTCCCTCTCAGTACTGCTTTTGCAGCATCCTATTAATTGTGGTATGCTGTATTTTAGTTTTGTTTGTCTGAAGGTGTTTTCTAATTTCACTTTTTTAAAAATTTTACTTTAAGTTCTGAGGTACATGCGCAAATACTGCAAAATTGTTACATAGGTATACACATGACACAGTGTATGTATGCCTCCATCCCCCATCACCTACATTAGGTATTTCTCCTAATGTTATCCTTCTCCAATGTCCCTGCCCCCTGCTATCCTCCTCTAGCCCCCAACACCTCAACAGACCCCAGTGTGTGATGGACCCCTCCCTGCATCCATGCCTTCTCACTGTTCAATACCCGCTTATGAATGACAACATGTGGTGTTTGGTTTTCTACTCTTGTGTCAGTTTGCTGATAATGATGGTTTTCAGATTCATACATGTCCCTGCAATGGACATGAACTCATCCTTTTTTATGGCTGCATGGTATTCCATGTTGTATATGTGCCATATTTTCCTTATCCAGTCTATCATTGATGGGCATTTGGGTTGGTTCCAAATCTTTGCTATTGTAAACAGTGCCACAATAAACACATGTGCATGTACCTTTAGGATAGAAGAATTACAATGTACTCCAGCAAATAAATACATTATAGCTCTCTATGCATGGCATATTGTTTTAAGGCATCCCTTTGCTTATATTCTATCTCTTCCACTACTATCTTTTATAAGCACATTTTCATATGCCTGTGTTTTTGGTAGATAAACTTGAGGGTAAATACATATGTGGCTCTTCTTATGTATCATAATTATTTACATATATTACACACTCCTGAATGGCTTAATTGAATAAATGATTTTTAAAATTCTAGATTACAAAAAATGATGAATCAAGCAACCAAAACTATTTAGTAGTTAAATACAGGGTATTAAATGATTTCTAAAATTACATAAAACAATTACTAGAAAAAATATTAATCTAGGAAACATCTGAATTTTGCACAAATTAAGTTTGTAAGCAAGATAAATAACAAATGTATCATCTGGAGTATCAGGAAAATGAGAATTATATTTCCCAACTGTATGCTAAAAGTGGCTTTCTAAAATGAAGGATCTGTTTGTTCTCTGATTTTATAATCAGGTAACCAAGGAGTTCTAGTTGCATAGCACAGTGATGAAGAGTACAAGTTGTAGAGCTGCATAGCAGGGATTTGAATCCCTGCTATGCAGCTGTTCAGTAGATGATACAGTGTTCAGTAGATGCATGACCTTAGACAAATGACCTAAAGACTCTGTGCCACAATTCCTTCATCTGGAAAACTGGGATGATAATAATACCTACTTCTTATAGAAGTTATAATGGTTAAATGAATTAAAATTCCTAAAGCACTAGGAAGATTATTTGACATGCTTGAAGCATGTATATGAATGTTTAATAAAACAATATTTTGGAATCTCAGTTATTGGGATCTTATATTATTATAAATGTTTACTTACAAAATAACACATTGGTTCTTTTGCATTTTTATTGTAGTAAAATATACATAACACAAAATTATGATTTTAAGTGTCCAATTCAGTGTCACTAAGGAATTGCACAATATTCTGCAATTATTACTACTATGTATTTCTAGAATTATTTTTTCTTTTGTAAATGGAGTTTTGCTCTAGGCTGGAATGCAATGGCACAATCTCGGCTCACTGCAACCTCCACGTCCCAGGTTCAAGTGATTCTCCTACCTCAGCATTCTCAGTAGCTGGGAATATAGGTGCATGCCACCATGCCCGGCTGTTTTTCTTTTTCTTTTTTCTTTTTAATAGAGACAGGGTTTCACCTTGTAAGTCAGTCTGGTCTTGAACTCTTAGCCTCAGGTGATCCTTCTGCCGTGGCTTTCCAAAGTGCTGGTATCACAGGCATCAGCCACCATGGTGGCCAATTTCTAGAATTTGTATCATCCCAAATAGATACTCTTCCATTTTTCATTCCCATGTCCCATGTAAATTATATTATAATTATATCTCTATATGGTTGCCTACTCTAGATTCCTCATGTAAATGGATGCATACAATATTTGCTCTTTTGTGTTTGGCTTATTTCACTTATCATAATGTTTTGAAGTTTGATTCTTATTGTAGAATGAATCAGAATTTTGTTTTGGGGCTGAATCATATTTTATTATGAATATATACCACGTTTTGTTTATCCAGTCATCTCTTGATGAACATTTGGCAACCTTTGGCTGCTGTGAATAATGCTGATATGAATATGGGTGTACAAGTATCTGTTTGTGCCTGTATGCCAGTTCTTTTGAACATAGAATACAATAAACTCCTTCTATTTTAACCTTCTATTATTGTAATGTTCAGTCCATCAAAACTGAATCTACCTCAGACAGGTTAGAGAAGACATACACAATATTTTGCAAGTACGATCTGTTCTTTTCCTGTTTGTTTGAGGAAACTAGGGTCCAACCTGTTGTCTCCCAAAAACAAGACTACTGCCCCACCAGGGTCCAGAAACATGAGAAAAATGTAAAATTTTCCACCGGGGGGGGGGAAAATATCCTCTTTGTTTTTTTCTATGATTTTATTCAAATTGGTGAATCTCAAATTTCTTGGAGAATATTATTAAGTTTTATTTATTAACAAAATAAGTATGATTTAATCATGTCTAATGCCTCAGACTTTACCTCTTTTTGTGTAAAAATCTTGGGGATTATTTTGCCACTTTCATTGGAATTAAATGAGAAAGAATACAGCGAGCAGCTTTGATTTCTTTCCAAATTTTATTGCTTGCCTAATGGGGCCCATTTAGGAAACATTAACATGAAGTTATAAGCTAAGTCGACTTGTCCCATTAACAAATTAATCAAGTACTAAAAATGCCTTATAAAATAATCCTGCAATAATAAATAATGTGGTGAAACAATTTTTCCTAAAAAGCTGCCAGTCCTTCCACATTTAGGTCACTAAGAATTTAAGAGCAAAAACTGATAATAAAAATAAACATTTCTGCCCCACATGCACAAGTAAGAACCTGCCAAATGTGAAATCTTATGACTTGATGAAATTGTGCTGCCTCTCACCCTTAAAATCAATCCAGATTATGATCTGTATGTTCTTTTCTGCTACTTTAAACATTTTTTGGTTAAGAATTTCATAACCCATTCCCAAGTGTCTTCTACTTCCTGCATTGCATTTGAGTCCAAGATTAGATTTCGTATTTATGAAAGACATTGAGTTGAAAGAGGTCAATCAGAATTCCTTATTGTGGAAGAATTATGAGCTGGAGTCAATGTTAAGTTATCCACCTCTGACATTTTGGGAGATTGCTCTTATATCACACCTGAGAAAAGGAGCTGTAAACTGCATTTCACCAAGCTCCTCACATTACCTCATAAGAACCATCAGATTAAGATTCAATAAAGAAAGCCTCTAAAAGATGACATTAAGTTTGTCTCTGATAAATGTGTTCATGGGTAGCTTTAGTTGTTTCCTATTGGAAAAGTCAATGAAATTCAGTTTTTATCTAACTGTTGGATTTCATCTATCTCTAGGGAGTTTCATGTAATACATTTTGATCAATTGAATTCACGATTAAGTAGACCAAATATTGCTTAGGAACCTAGGAGTTCTCAGTCAAGTCTATGTAGAAGTGTCATGATCAGTTGACAAGCCTGGATAGAACCTCTTCCTCATCATCTTTCCCTGGTAACAAGACTTCTATATGGACCCTTCTGCTCTGTGAAAAGGGAAACTTTACAAATGGCATTTGGAAAATATAAAGTATTGTCCATTTTGTCCATTATTGTCCATTTTGAATAGGAAATTCAATAGGTGTATACATATGTATGCAATCTATACATGTTATATATATATATATATATATGTATACAATTTTATTGGTGTTTTTAACATATTCCGCATTGAAGTAACATTCACGAAATGTTGTGTTTCTTTAATAATGTTTTAAACAAAGTGTGAGAAACAACAGTTGTATTACAGAATGAGTAAAGAAATGCAATATTTCATGAATGTTAAAAGAATGAATGAATGGGTATTCAAAAATGAGATTCCTCCATGCCCATACACCCAGGGAATGCTGTAAGAATGAGCTACCATATGAACTGCCTTGGAAAGGGAGGTTAAGGTTTAGTCAGATCTTAAGATGAGAGAAGAGCTTGAAGGTTAAGGAATGACATGGTGTCAAGGTAGAATGTGCATAGCGCTTTTCAAAAATCAATGAAATGAGCAGTTCCTCTGGAGTAGATATCTGACAGATGAAAGAAACAAATAATAGTATTGCAGGTAGGTAGAAACTGATCTATTGCATAGAGGTTTTCCTGTAGTAGAATCCAAGTCATTTTTCATTTAAAACCATGATTAAATCAACACAAACGTAGGAGTTAACATGAGCTAGAATTATCACTTTAGAAGAAAAGGGACCCCAAATATTTTGAATCTACTTAGGTAAATAAATCCATCTAAATCAGTAGGGGTGTGTGTGTGTGTGTGTGCGTGTGTGTGTGTGTGTGTGTGTGTGTGTGCGCCTTTATAGTTTTACTGTCCCATTATAACTTTTAAATATTATTGGAACTAGGTTATTCTTAACACCTAACTTAGCAAAGTTAAAAAAATAGCATGAAATAATTTTCTTTTGATGAAATAGTAAAGTTTTCTTTTCTTGAAGGTTAGGTTTCAAATCCCTGGGGTTTATACTAAATTGAAAGTGAACTTACAGAATAAAGTTCATACTCAGGTTCTTGCTTCAAGAAAAGAGCATCATCCAGTAATAAGTAATAAGCTCACATAACAAATGAGTATCCAGTGTTATTAATTTTATAGTTTGGAGTAATGCATGAAAATACTTCAGAACCTCACTCAAAGTTGTATGAACAATGAATTAGCATACAATAAGTTCTGCTTTTCCAGTGTAAAAGTCTGATTTCAAGCCAAGCTTTCTTCAGCCTTCAAGGAATGCAAAACTACTTGGACTCTAAGGTGTTTATTACAGTTAGATAATGAAATGCAGCTGGTGCCCAAACCCAGACTGCTGGCACAAAACAAACAGCATCCATAATCTTCATGCTTGTTTTTTAAGAAGGTAGTGCCTCAAGAAGGAGTTGCTCACCTGGAATGAAATCTACACCACGTTCAGGTGTCACCAGATTCTGTTGAAGGTCTCTATGGATGGATTAAGAGTGAGGAACAGTCTGAGTAATTAGACACCAGAAAAATAAATAAAAGGAATTCAAGTTTGATAGAAAGAAGTAAAACTATCTCTCTTTTACAGGTAACACAGTCTTGGTATGTAGAAAATCCTAGAGATCCACCAGAAATTTATTTGAACTTATAAATAAATTCAGCAAAGATGCAGAATACAAAGTTAATATACAAAGGTCAATTTTTTCCCATACATTTACAGTGAAAAACTAGAAAATAGAATTAATAAAATAATTATATTTACCATATTATTAAGAATAATAAAATACTTAAGAATAAATTTAACACAAAAGTGCAAAAATTATACACTGAAAGCTACAAAACTTTGTTGAAATAAATTAAGAAGAACTAAATAAATAGGAAACAGTTCATGATTATGAATAAGAATACTTAATATTGTTAAGATGACAATAGAATCAAAATTAATCTACAGAGTCAATGCAATGTCTAGCAGAATTCTGCCTGACCATTTTTTAGAAATGGTCAAAGTGATTCTAAAATATCTCTGTAATCACAGGGAACTCAGAATATACTCAGTAATCTTAAAAAGAAAAAAAGTAGTGGATTTATACTTCCCAATTTCAAAGTTCACTACAAAGGGAAGGTAATTGAAACAGTGTATAGTAACATTAGAATAAACACACAGATAATAAGAATTGGAGAGTCTATAAATAAATCTATGTGTCCATTGCCAACAGATTTTTGGTAAAGGTGCAAACACCATTCAGGGAGGAAATAATCATATTTTCAACAAATGGTACTAAGACAAATAGAAATCCACAAAATAAAGTTTGCACCTATCTCACAACCTATGAAAATGGATAAAAAAAATCTAAATAGAAGCCTAAAGATATAAAATGCTTACAAGATAAGTAAGAATAAATCTTAATCACCTTGGAACTGGTAATGAATTCTTAAATATAAGACCAAAAGTAGGAGCAACAAAAAACATATCTAAATATCTAAATATACATATGGGTCACATAATAATGCTATATGTGTATATATACACATATATAGTTAGACAGAGCTCCACAGAGTTCCGCTCTGTCACCCAGGCTTGAGTGCAGTGGCAAAATCTCAGCTCACTGCAACCTCTGCCTCCCAGGTTCAAGCAATCCTCTCACCTCAGCCTTCTGAGTAGCTGGGATTACAATCACCCACCACCACGCCTGGCTATAAATAAAATTTTAATAGTGTTGTTCAAAGCGCACTATCAGAAAATAAAAATACACCTCAGGAGATAGGAGAAAATATCTGCAAATCATACATCATTTGTCTAATAAGGGATTTATATCCAGAAAATACAGAGAATTCTTACAACTCAATGATACAAAGAAAATAATTCAATTAAAAAGCTGACAATGAATCTGAACAGACATTTAAAAAACTGACAATGAATTTGAACAGACATTTCTGAAAGGAAAAAATTTAACTGGCTAATTAGTACATAAATAAATGTTCATCATTGTTATTCATCCAAGAAACACTAATTAAAAGTACTAAGAAATACCACTTTATACACACTAGAATGGCAAAAGCAAAATGAAACAAAACAAAATACCACTATTACCACCAACAACAAACAGAAAATAATAAACACTGAAGAGTATACAGAAAAATTGAAACCTTCAAATACTACTGGTGGGAATATCAAACAGTGTGACCAGTTTGAAAAGCAGTCTGGCACCTCATTCAATTATTAAACGTAGCATTATCATGACCCAGGATTTCCACTCCTTGTTATGTAAACAAGAGAAATGAAAACTTATGTTCACATAAATTTTGCATAAATATTTATAGCACTGCTATTTATAATATTCAAAAGGAGGAAATACTCCAAATGTCCATCAAGTGATGAATGAATAAACAAAGTGTGATATATCCATCCAATGGAATATTATCCATCAATAAAAAGAAAGGAGTACTGATACGTCTCACCACATGGATGAACCTTAAAGCAATATGTTTAGTGAAAAAGCTGTTCGAAAAATGTTCACATATTGTAAGATTCCATTTATATTAAATGTCCAAATAGGGGAAGCCGTGGAGACAGAAAGTAAATTAGTGGTTTCCTAGGGCTGTGTTGGGTGAGTGACTACAGGGATAGTAGCTAAAGGGTAGAGGGTTTGTTTCTGAGACAAAGGAATGTTCTAAGACTGTGGTGAGGATTACACTTATATGTGAATGTACTAAAAACTACTGAATTGTACAATGGTTGAATTTTATGGTATGTATGTGTGACATGTGGATTTGTGTTTAATAAAGACTGAGCATAATATAACTTTCAGTTTTGCTGATCTTTCTGAGATTTCCTCTTTCACAATAAAGTCCAGTTCTTAACCCATACCTTGTAAGGTTGTGGAATCCATTCTGACCACTTGCAAATGGTCAAAAGGCTGAAGGTTTTTTTTTTTTTTTAAATGCTGAAGTTATATTTATGGACTTCTAACCTACATTATTAATGGTCTTTCAAAATAGTAAAAACAGACACCCAATTATATCTTTTTCTGCCTAAACAATTTATTTCTTACAGATAGATACATTACTTGATTGAAAACAAATGCACAAAGACAAAATCACAAATGAAAAGAGAGGAACCTTTTGCAGAAAAGAGAATCAATACATATATGAAAGATTTGTTAAAAGATGGAAGAGACTAGGCACATGACTCAAAGTAGAGAAATGGCAGTCTTTATATACCTGTACGGCAGATCTTTCATGGTGATGGTGTCTGCCTCCCTGCGAAACTTCCACAAGGCTCTTGGCTTTAGGAAGCCTGGAAAGATGGGTGGGATATGAAATAAAGAAATGTCCAAAAATGTAAATATTAGTTTAATCATTCTATATGTAACAGTAAACTTTATCATGCCCTTTATCCACCTCCATCTACAAAATCCAACATACAGATGTTAAACCCTACACAAATACAACAAAAGTTTATTCTTTAAAAATGTGTAAAAGCTGAAGCAAACATGGAAGCTAGGAGTTGTTAGCATCCATGAGCTGTGTCTTCCATCTTGCATGGGTGAGGGGAAGCTTACTGACTGGCTCCCTAAAGGTCCATTCTAAAACGGAAATTATTAATTGACAAGAACATGGAACTCTCGCTCTGAATTTCAATTTTCCAAGTCTTCAAAGTAAACAGAAATTTAGGAATTATCGGGCATTTGGTAAAGCATGTAGCATGAGAGATAGAAGGTGAAAGAAACAAATAGAAAATGTTGTCTGGAAGAAACAGAGGTTTGGCAAGAAGAGAAATTAATGGCAAAATAACATGAAACTATGCTTATCCTAAGTCTTATATATTAGTATAAAAAGTCTTTATATTTTTAATATTTATTATTTTAGTTATTTGATATATAAAGTACACTCTGCCTCTTTTAAACACACACACGCCCATAAACATGTATTTTGTTACTTCCTGCAATCATCTTAGCTCAAGGCCAGATGGGAATACATCAACCCAGCTAGCTTGGAATATGTGACTGTGTGTTCTTTCCTTTCTCACTGAAAATAGCACACTAATTATCTTACCAAAGGCTACTGAATTACTTAGGGTCATTGGAGCACTTCTATTTTCTTCTAGAAACATTCAGCATTTGAACATTTAATTCACACTGCGTATTTTACATGCTAACAGAGAATCTGATACTGTTTAAATGTTTTGCACATAGCTGATTCTCTCAGTAACACAATGACACATATTCTATCCCCCATGCAGATAGGGCAACCAAAGCAAAGTAAGGACAAGTAATGTGACCTTAGGCAGAGCCAGATTTTAATCCCTGATATACTGGTGCCAGAGAGCTTGGTCTCTAGCTGCTTTAATGACCTGCCTCTAATGTAGAACCCAACGCATGTTAAGGAGTTGACTCAAGATCTTCAGATAATCTGCATTGTTATCTTTTACCAGAATGCCTAAATAACTAAGTATCAGAAGTATATTCAATTTCTACGTTATGAACACATATTCTTGCTCCTAGGTGCATCTGTGACATGGTTCAGATGTGTGTGCCTGCCCAAATCTCATGCTGAATTGTAATCTTTGATGTTAGAGGTGAAGCCTGGTGGGAGGTGATTGGATCATGTGGGTAGTTTCTAATGACTTAGCACTGTCTTCCTAGTGCTGTCTCATGATAGAATTCTCACAAAATCTGGTTGTTTAAAAGTGTGTGGCACCTTCCACCTCACCTACTTCCTCCTGCTCCGGCCATGTAAGACATGCCTCCTTCTTTTTCAGCCATGATTGAAAGTTTCTTGAGTCCTCCCCAGAAGCAACCATACTTCCCATAGAGCCTGTGGAACCAGAACCAATTAAACCTTTTTTTTTTCTTTTTTTATAAATGACCCAGTTTCAGGTATTTCTTTATAGCAATGTGAGAATGGACCTTCTAGCCATGTTACATGTTAATATTTATTTCTTTCTGAATAATTTGCTAGAGAACATTTCACAACTTATGTAGCTTTGCTCTGTAAGGCAACAGAGCAGAGTATTGTGGTAACAGTCTCCAGAGTATATTAGCTTAGTTCACATCCTATAATGGTTTAGTGCAAACTGTTATAATATGGGGAAAATCATCTAAATTTCTTTGTAAATCAATTAAGTCAAGTGAAGAAATGTCATTCAAATTTTAGGCCATTCATGGACTTTACTGGTAATTAAATTATATAATTCATATAGAGCCATGGGAAAAATGTCTGGCACATGATAAGCCTTCATTAAATACTAACTGTATGTCCTACTGTTTTTATTGTTATAATTCCAAAAATATACTTTTAAGTAACTTTTGTAAAAGCTATATAAACAATTTGGATTTCAAGGACTGAGTGCTGGGGATAAGCCAGTTTGAATATCTGTTAGGCAGTGTGAATATATCTAATAGCAAAGACACCCATAGCAGAATTGCCTGGCTGACATCATAGTCATGACTCCTATATACTGTTTTATTTCACGTAGCTGGGGGAGATCAGTTGTTCTTCTCTTCCCTGGGTGTTGGATATTACAACTAGATTCTCTGGCCCACAAGATTCACTATGAATTATGCTTTCTTGTTACAGTGTACAATTCACCAGGAAACATTAAGTTAATGTCAACCCCAATAGAGAAAGAGCATGGGAAGACTGCCTTATGCCTTTTTTTAAATTTTTTAAATTGCATTTTAGGTTTTGGGGTACATGTGAAGAACAGGCAAGATTGTTGCATAGGTACACACATGGCAGTGTGATTTGCTGCCTTCCTCCCCATCACCTATATCTGGCATTTCTCCCCATGCTATCCCTCCCCAACTCCCCAACCCACACTGTCCCTCCACTATTTCCCCTCGACAGACCCCAGTGTGTGATGCTCCCCTCCCTGTGTCCATGTGTTCTCATTGTTCAACACCCACCTATGAGTGAGAACATGTAGTGTTTGATTTTCTGTTCTTGTGTCAGTTTGCTGAGAATGATGGTTTCCAGGTTCATCCACGTCCCTACAAAGGACACGAACTCATCGTTTTTGATGGCTGCATAATATTCCATGGTGTGTATGTGCCACATTTTCCCTGTCCAGTCTATCATCGATGGGCATTTGGGTTGGTTCCAGGTCTTTGCTATTGTAAACTGTGCTGCAGTGAACATTCGTGTGCATGTGTCCTTACAGTAGAATGATTTATAATCCTTTGGATATATATCCAGTAATGAGATTGCTGGGTCAAATGGGATTTCTATTTCTAGGTCCTTGAGGAATCGCCACACTGTCTTCCACAATGGTTGAACTAATTTACACTCTCACTGACAGTGTAAAAGTGTTCCCATTTCTCCACATCCTCTCCAGCATCTGTTGTCTCCAGATTTTTTAATGATCGCCATTCTAACTGACATGAGATGGTATCTCAATGTGGTTTTGATTTGCATTTCTCTAATGACCAGTGATGATGAGCATTTTTTCCTATGTTTGTTGGCCTCATGTATGTCTTCTTTTGTTAAGTGTCTGTTCATATCCTTCGCTCATTTTGAATGGGATTGTTTGTTTTTTTCTTGTAAATCTGTTTTAGTTCTTTGTAGATTCTAGGTATCAGCCCTTTGTCAGATGGGTAGACTTCAAAAATTTTTTCCCATTCTGTTGGTTGACAATTCACCCTAATCCCTGTTTCTTTTGCTGTGTAGAAGCTGTGGAGTTTGATTAGGTCCCATTTGTCTATTTTGATTGTGCTCTATTTTTTAAATTAAAATTTTTATTTTGGCTTACACAAAGTTAAAAGAAATAATACAAAGAGAAACTTTGTAACCTTTGCTGAGTTTCTCCTCTTCCAAAATTATAGTACAGTACTACAACCTGGATATCAACATTAATATAATTTAGATACCAAGTAGTTCCTCATCAAAAAATCCCTAGTGTTAGCCTTTCATAGCTGTACCCATTACCCGCCCTGTCATTGATCCAAAGCAATAATAATCTGTTCACCACTTATATATTCATCTTAATAAATCAATTATGCATACATGAAATCATGCAGTACCTGACCTTTCAGGATTGCTTTTTTTTTAACTCAGCATAATCATAAAAGTTATTAAGTATATTGTTTATTCTTTTTGTTGTGGAGCAATGGTATGGATGTACCACAGTTTAACCATTCATCCTCTGAAAGACACCTGAGTTGTTTCCAAGTTTGGCTATTATGAAACAAATTGTATGAATATTCACGTAAAAGTGTTTGTGTACAAAACAATTTTTTCCTTTGAAAGATATACCAAAGAATAAAATTGATGGGTCATATGGTAGCTGCATGTTTGGTAATTGAAGCAGTTGTCAAGTTGTTTTTCATAGTGTCTGTATGATTTTATGTATCCACCAACAATAAAAGAGATTCTGTTGCTCCACATTTCTGCCAACATTTGGCATTGTCAATTTTTTGTTTTGTGCTGTTTTAGCGTAGCCATCTTATTAGGTGGAGTAGTGTTATCTTATTATCTCATTATTGTTTTAAATTGTAATTTCCCAATGATACATGATGCTAGGTGTCTTTTCATATGACTATTTGCCAATGGTATATTTTTAATGTGAATCGTATTCAGATCTTTTGCTCATTTAAAAAAAATAATTGTGGCTGGGTGCGGTGGCTCATGCCTGTAACCCCAGTACTTTGGGAACCCAAGGAGGGCAGATCATGAGGTCAGGAATGTGAGACCAGCCTGACTAACACGGTGAAGCCCTCTCTTTATTAAAAATACAAACATTAGCCAGGCGTGGCAGTGCGCACCTGTAATCTCAGCTACTCAGGAGGCTGAGGCAGGAGAATCACTTGAACCTGGGAGGCGGAGGTTGCAGTGAGCCAAGAGTACACCACAGCACTCCAGCCTGGGTGACAGAGGAAGACATTGTCTCAAAAAAAAAAAAAAAAAAAAAAAAAAAATTAATTGTTAATTTTCTTATCGTGAAGATTTAAGGGTTATTTGTATATTTTTGGTAATAGTGCTTTATTAGGTAAATATTTTAAAATATTTCCTTAAGTCTGTGATTTTATTTTCATTCTCTTAACATTCACTTTCACAAAGCTATTTTAATTATAGTAAATCCAACTTATTGATTTTTTTACAGACTGTGCTTTCAGCATTGCCTTAAAACTCATCATCAAAACCAAAAATAAGATTTTCATTTATGTTATACTACAGATGTTTTACAGTTTTGAATTTTAATTTAGGTCCGGGATTCATTGTGTGTTAATTGTGAGAGATGTAAGGTTTATGTCTGGATTCATTTTTTTTTTTTTTTTTCAATGTTGATTCCAGTTGTTTCAGCATCATTTGTAGAAAAGTTTACTCTTTCTACCTTAAATTGCCTTGGCTCCTTTGTCAGTATCAATTGATTGTCATTATGCAACTATAGTTGATTATTTCTGGGCTCTCCATTTTGCTTCATTGATTACTTGTCTTTTATTTTGCCTTGATAATTGTAACTCTTTAGTAAGTCTGGAATTTGAATAACGACTTTTTTCTTCTTTTTCTCCTTCTCCTCCATTTTTTTGTTTTTCAGTATTACGTTGGTTATTCTGTGTCTTTTGCCTTTTTACATAAACCTTAGAAACACTTTGTCCATATATACAAAATAAATTGTAATGTATTTATTTGAGATTGCAATAAATCTATAGAATAACTCAGAAAGACTGATATCTTGACAGTATTGATTCTATCAATGTACATGAAATCTTTCCACTTATTTAGAGATAAATAATCAATATTTGTATTTTCCTTAAATAAATTTTAGACATTTTTTTTGATTTAAGTATTTATCTTTTTTTGTTTGCCCTATAGTTTTCAGTGAACATTTGCAACTAACCTAATTCCACTTTCAAATAATGCTGTAATAATACATGGGTAGTGCACTGACCTTATAAAAAGATAGTCCTAATTCCTTCCTTCCTCCATTATAAAACTCATGCTATTAATTTCATTTATCCATAAGGTATACTCACCCAATACAGTCTTGCTATTACTACTTTGAAAAAAAAATGTTATTGATTAGATCAGTTAAGAATAAGGATGGAAAAAAATGTACATGTTACCTCATTTTCTTCTTCTCTAGCTCTTCCATAGACCCAGAAATCCATGTCTCTGGTATGTACTATTTTCCTTTTCTCTGAAGAATTACGTATAACATTTTTTAAAAACAGGAAACTTCTCTCAGTTTTTGTCTAAATTGTTTATTTCTCCTTTACATTTTATGGATAGTTTTACTGGATATAAAATTCTGGATTAGTGTTTTGTTTTTTATTGTTTTGTTTCTACACTTTAAATATTTTATTCTACTCTTGCTTACATGATTTCTGAAGATGAGTTTAATATAATATTTATCTGGTTTTCCTCTATAGGTAGTGACCCTAGCTTATTTCAACATTTTTCTTTGTCTTTGATTTTTTAGTATGTTGTACTTGGGTTATGGATTTTTCAATATTTTTCTCAATTGCTGCTCTCTGAACTTTCTAGACCTATGGTTTGTTGTCTGGTTTTAACATTAGAAAATTATCTTTTATTATTACTTAAAATTGTTATTTATGTCTTTCCTCTTTTTTCTCTTTTATGTTGTCCCATTATGTATACTTTACACCATTGTAATTTTTTCAAAGCTTCTTGGATATTACATAATTTTTTATTAATATTACATTATTTTATCTTTGCATTTCAGTCTGTAAATTTTCTATTGGCATATCTTCATGTTCATTGGTTCTCTTTTTGGTGGCATCCAGTGTACTGATAAGTCCCTCAAAAGCATTCCTCATTCCTATGAAAGTGTTTCTGATTTTTAGAATTTCTTTTTTATTCTTTCTTAGAGTTTCTATCTTCTGCTTATAGTACCTTTCTGTTCTTCTGTGTTGTCTACTTTCAAAAGTGGAGCTTTTTAGTATATTAATCAGAATTATTTTCAATTCTCAGTCTGATGTTTCCAAAATCTCTGTCATATATCTGAATCTGGTTGTGATGCTTGCTTTACACATTTACATCATTGACTTTTAGCATGCCTCATAACATTTTGTGCCTCATAACATTAAATCAGACATGACATATCAAGTAATAGGATGAGGCAAATAGATCTTTCATATGAAGTTTTATTTAAACTGGAGAGAAGCTGGGCTGTACTTAATGTTTGTTACAGCTGTAGGTGTCAGAGGCATAAACTTTCTTTTGTTCATGTTGTTCTTTTTGGGTTTCCCTAGAAACTTCTACTTAAAGAGTATATGTCTTTTGCAAATTTCTCAGTTTGACCCAACTATTTTTATACTAGATCAGTGTGGCTATGGTGATTAGATATTGGAGAGGGAAAGCATTATATAATATTTTGATTAAATATTTATTCTTTTAATAAGTCAAAGTCTCTAGCTGTGACCTCCAGAATATTATCTTAACCTTTTTTGTCCCCTTATGGGTTTTGATAAGACTTAGTGTTGGAGTGGTTGACTAACTTTCCTTCCTCTGGTTTAAATAAGGCTTTGTTAAAGTAGTTTCCCTTGATATCTAGCTTTTATTACGTAGAAAAGAATGCTCTTGGCAATTTTTAAAATAGCTGCTTTTCCTCTGTGTTTCAGAATGGTTACTTTCATTTATTTCTGCTCAAATTCAAATCACTAGAGATTATTCCCTTATCTTCAAGAGAAAGTAGTGTAATTCCTGGAAGTAAAACCCATAAAACAGTCAGGATCCCTCTAAAATCAGGATGCCAGTGGATTTTAAGCTATTCCACATGCAGCCTTCAGCAATTTATTAAGAGCCATTAAAGAGTTTCTACCATTTACTGACTCCAGCAGCTTTTGCTGAAGGTTAAGCTGTGATTCTCTGTATTCCCCTATCTTTCTATTTTTCTCAGGTGTTGGGGGAGATAGTTTTTTTATATGAACTCAAATCTCTGATGGAGCTAAGAAAATTCGTTTATTTTCAGTTTCTTTAGTTTTGTTATTCTTGTGAGAGTAGGAGTGATGACCTCCAAGTTCTTTATTTATTGAAGCAGAACCTGGAACATTGTCACCATACACACACACACACACACAAACACATACACACTCAGTGTGTGCATGTATATATATATATATATATATATATATATATAAATTATATGATATATTATCTGCATGTAACATTACATTATATATATATGTGTGTGTTTGTGTGTGTGTGTGTATATATATATATATATATATATAATTTTAATCATTTATTGTAGATGTGTCTTAATATCTCCCTGGACTTTCAGTTTTCTTTTATATAATGGTTAATGGTGTTGAACATCTTTTTCTGTGCTTACATGCTATATGTATATCTTCAGGAAATGTATATTCTTGTCATTTGCTCAATTTCTGACTGGATTGCTGTTTTCTGCTTTGGTACAATTGAGTTTTGGGAAATTTTGCATATTATAGACACTGTATCTTGTAGAAAATGTAGTATGAAAATACATTTCCCAGTCATTGTTGTTAATCCTTTTCAAACAGCCTTTTCAGAATAAAATTTTTTAATACTGAGGTTGAATTTTTCTATTTTTTTAATGGATTTTGCTTTCCGTGGCAAGTATTATCTAACCATAGATCTCAAAGGTTTTCTCATATTTTTAAATAAAAGTATTATAGTTTCATGTTTTACATAATTTATTTTTACTTAATTTTTATGCAGTATAAGGCTTAGGCTGAGGTTGATGTTTATGCCTACAGAATTCCAATTACTATAGCACCATTAGTTAAACAGTTTCTATTTCCTTTCCTGAATTTATTTTGTTCTTTTCTGAAAAATTACAGCAGCATATGTGTGTAGAACTTCCTGTGTTCTTTGGCCCTCTATTCTGCCCTATTGATCTATATGTCTACCCTTCCCCCAATGCCATATTGTCTTAATTTTTGTTGCCATAAAATGAGTTTTTATGCTGAATAAACTATTCTTTCAACTTTATTTTTATTTGTTAATTTTTTTAACCATTCTAAGACCTTATCCTTACCATACAAAATTTAGAATATCTTCATCTATATATACAAGAAAAATCTTATTGAGGTTTTGATAGAAATTATCTTTAACCTATTGATCAATATGGGTGGTCTCAAAGATTTTCTCATATTTCTAGTAAAAGTATTATAGTTTTACATTTTACATATAAGTGAATACCTTATTTTGACTTAATTTTTATATAGTATAAGGTTTAGGTTGATGTTTTTACTATTTTGAGTTTTCCAATCTATGAACAAGTCATACATCTCTGTCATAATCAATACTTTCCTTAATTTATTTTATTCATATATATAATTTTCAACACATAGATGGTGTACATGGTTTTATAAGCACATCTGAATACTTTATTTACTTTTAACCAATTATAAATGATATTGTGCTTTTATTTTGGTTTCTACATATTCACTGTTAGTATATAGAAATGCAATTAATTCTAGTATGTTGATCATGTATCCTGTAAGTTGCTAACATCATTTGTTTGATTTAGAAGACTTAATTGTTGTTTTTTTTTCTTTCATTTTATAGATTCCTACGGACTTTCTAGACAGACAGTCATGCTACCTTCCATAAAAGCAGTTGTATTATTTCCTTTCCCATCTGCATAGCTTCTTTTTTTCCCCCCCTTACTAAACTGGGTAGAACTTCCAGTACTTACTTCAATCACATTGGTGACAGTAGATATTCTTGTCTTGTTTCTGATCTTATAAGGAAAGCATTTGGCTTTTCACTCTTATTTATACTGGCTATAGGTTTTGCTTACTTGTTTGTTGTTTCTGTAAGTGGTCTTTATCAATTTGAAGAGTTTCCCTTCTGCTGGTAAGAGCTTTTATCATGAATAGGTATGGGATTTTAATAAAAATACAGATCTTTCATCTTCAATTGATATGAGTACATGATTTTATATGTTTATATGGTAGGTTACATTAATTTTTTTAGTATTGAAACAGTTTTACATACCTGGAATAAATATCACTTGGTCATGTAGTAAAATGATTATACACACAGTTGGATTGAAATTGCTAATATGTTGTTGAAAATTTTTGCATCTAATTTTATAAAATATATGTGCCTATACTTTTCTTTTTTCATGCTATCTTTGTCTGGTTTTAGTAAAAGAGTAATACTGGCATCATACAGAAAAGTTGAGGCTTCCCCTTCTTTTCTATTTTTTGGAAGAAATTTTTTTAAATGAGAACTATAGGTTAGAGCCTGATAGAGCTCACTGGCCTAAAGTTAAAGTATTGCAAGACTGTGTTTCTTTCTGGAGGGTCTAGGAAATTACATGTTTCTATGCCCTTTTAAATTTCTACAGGCCAACCACATTCTTTGGCTCATTCATTCTTCCCTTATCTTTAAAGCCAGCAACTTTTGGTAATGTTTTGTTTTATTTTTTTCAAGTTTTCCCTTATCTGGTTGCCTTCCTCTTTCTCTTTTAAGAAATTTCCTAATTACCTTAAGCTCATTTGTGTACTGTGGAATACACTTCAAGCTGGCATTGTTTCTATTACACAATTCTCAAGAAATACATGGGTCTCCGTTTATGTCACTAAGATTCACTTTATTTGACAAGAATCTTCTCCATGGAAATTTCCTCAATTTTTTGACCTCTGACTGTATGGCTGGGAGTATCCATGAGTCACATATTTAATTTATTTGAAGAGACTTTTGAATGACTGCATACACTAGTATTTTCATTTTTTCGAGGTATTACCAAAACGTTCTCTAGCCTTATCCCAGGCTTTTTCTTAAAGCATGCTTTCTGATAGTAAATCTCTTAATTTTAATGCTTTCTGCAATTGGATAGGCTGAAAACTTTCCAGATCATGAATTTCTGGTTATATTTTGCTTAACAATTTGTATCACAATTTATCTTTCTTCTTACCTTATGCTATGAGCATCAAGAAGTAACTAGACTACAAGGCTTTGCTGGAAAAATCTCAGCTGAATGTTCAATCTCAGTCTTTTTACAAATCCAGCTTTACACATTTTTGCTAAACTTTTTGCCATTATATCACAAAGTCATATTTTCTTCAATTTCCAGTAACATTTTCTTTATTTTCTTCTGAGCTTTCACCAGCGATGCCATTAATGTACCTCTTTCTACCAATAGTCTATTCATAATAATTTCAGTATTCTCTAAGGGAATATGCTTTCAAGGTTTTGTTTACTGAAACGTTATTCTTCTCTAATTTTTTTTTTTTTGTAGTCCTCACGATAGAGACTTTAACATCTATATTTCTGCTAAACATCAGAAATGTCAGATCTGTCTAGGCTTTTTCTATCATGCTCCTGAACATTTTTCCAGCCTGTTTCTACAGCCAAATCCCAAAGCCGCTACCACATTTTTATGTATTTCTAACAGCAGCATTCAACTTCAGTTAGAAACCATGTATTTGATTCTTATTGCTGCTGTTAACAGATTACCATAAACTTAATGACTAAAAGCAAAACAGTTGTATTAGGTCAGAGTTCTGTAAGTCAGAAATTTGACTTTGATTTCACAAGGCTAAAATGAAGGTGTTGCGAGGCTGTTTCTTTAAGGGGCTCTGGGAGAATCTGTTTTGTTGCCCTTTTCAGTTTTTTTGAGGCCACCCACATTTCTCGGCTCTTGCCCTTCTTCTTCCATTTTTAACAGCAACTTCAGGCTGTATTTCTCATGCTGCCATCTGTCTGGTTCTCTCTCTCTCTTTCTTTCTCCCTTATTCCCCTCTTCAACTTTTAATGACCATTTGATTTCATTGGAAACACCTGGATAATCCTAGATCATCTCTCAAACTTAATGTCAGATTAGTAACTGAAGATTAGCAATCTTGCTTCCATCTTTCAAGCTTCTTTGCCATGCAGACTAGCATATTCACAGGTTCCAGGGGTTAGGATGTTGACTTCTTTGGAGTGTTGATAATGTGACTACACGAATAATAAAGACAATAATAAATATCTGTAAATAGCTTCTCATGATAGTTCTGCTTCCCACAGAAGCTGTCTTAAGGAAAAATTGGGCTAAAAATATGAAGATCGAAGTTGACAGTGGTTTTCTGTGTCCCTCTCTAAGAACATACACATCGACAGAGGATGAATTCTGGTTAACTGGTCTGGAAATTGTATTTATTTATTTATTTATTTTTTTAACCAAGCTTTAAACTTTGACATGTTAACTCAAGAACTCCAGAAGTCACGAGCCATAGGTTTCAGCTTCAGTGTTTCCCTCTTTTGGCAGTGAATCTGCATCAGCTGGTTTTATTTTGTTTTAAACAATCTCACACTCTTTATCTTTTCAAATTGAGAGGAGCTTGATTTAAGCCATTTTTTCCAAAGTCTTGGATCTCTATCTAGTCTTACGTATTTCTTAAATTTACATGATGCAATTAAAATAAAATTTGGCAGACCAAACAAAGCATATTTGCTGGTTGAAGTAAAGCTTCAGGCCATGCTACAACCTCTACGTTAAAAACACTTAAAAGTGTTTTAAGTCTTTGGTGCAACCGCATATGGGAAACAGCATTCTTGTAATCTGGTGTGACTTTTATAATGAGAATTTTATTCGTGTTTTATAATTTCAGTAGCTACAGAGATGAGAAATAAATATATAATATCCTCATGATTTTCTAAAATTTCAATTTTCTTTTCAAGTTACCAATGTTGGAAAAATAAGCTTTATCAAAGCACTTTCTACCCAGTTCCCATTTCCTATCCATGCTGTCTTTTCTTAGAGCATCTCTCAGTAGATCAGAGATAAAGCACAAGGCAAAAAGTTATATAAATCACCAAGCTTACATTCTTTCTTCAAGTTTTCATTACCTGAAAATGATTACATTTTATTATAGAAATTATTGCAAGGATCTTTTAATTCACTGAATTTTTTTTAACATATAAATAACTTGCCAATCAAATAAGAGAATAGAAACCACACATTACAGTAATAAATGAGAAACCTCCAGCTAGTCAATGAAAATATAACCTTTTCTGAAATAAAAGGAAAATGATAGACAATGGAATGTCATCATACTGAATTCTATTATATTACAGATTGTTAGAACAAGGATCAATAAAAAGAGTCAAAGAGTCTTGTTATAGTCATCAGAATTGTATGCTTTGATTTCTTTTCATTTTGACACTTTTCCAGTAAAATTAGGAAAAGTTATCACAAAAACACACTCACAGAAATATACATTAGTCAGATCATTCTCTGTTTAATGTGGCTTTCTATACAGCGTCTTCATCTCTTTGCCACTCCAAACTAATTTATGATTTATGAGGGCAGATTTTCATTCCAGCCAGACTAACTCAGATTAACTACTGGTGGGCTCTTAATTAAATTTCTGATAAAACATGTTAAAATTTACCCTTTTTATTTCAGAAAATGCCCTCATCTAATACTATCAACTGCCCTTTCCATGTGGGGTACTAATAGTTTTATAGGGAGAGTGAAGCTCATGGGTTTCAAGCAACTTAATGCTAATGCTAGTTTACCAGCCTATGACTGTAGCACTGATCTTGTGTAAAACAGAAATGACAGCAGTGCCTTGCGGGGTTAGTGAGAGATTAAATAGGTCACATATGGGCATGTTTAAGTTGCCTGCCATGAAACCTAGATAAGAGCAATATTCAAAAAATGTTAGTTTTTCTTCTTTCTATTTCTAACATCTGACTCAAGATTTAGCTACTCCCAGTTGTAATGACTGATTGACTATATTTCTCTTTTATCACTGTCTTATATAACAAGGTTTCAATGCCTATGTATTTATTGGTCACTGGATTATACATATTTTCTAGTTATTGTTTTTAGTGTTTCTTGATATGCACTGTTGTGCAATTTTTATAAGTCAAATGTCCTTATACAGTAGTCCCTCTTTATCCACAGTTTCACTTCATGGTTTCAGTTACCCACAGTCCACTGGGGTCTGAAAATATAAAATGGAGAATTCCAGAAATAAGGTATTCGTAAGTTTTAAATTGTTAGCTGTTCTGAGTATTGTGACAAAAATCTTCCACGGCCTCACATCCTTCTACCCAGGACACAAATCATTCCTTTGTCTGGCATATCCTGGCTGTATGGGTTACCCATGTGTAACCCATGTGTTAATAGCTCAGTAGCCCTCTCTGTTACCACATTTTCTTAGTATTGCAGTGCTTGTGTTCAAGTAACCCTTATTTTTACGAATAAGGGCCCCAAAATACTAGGGTAGTAAACCTGGCAATTCAGATATGCCAAAAATAAGCTGTAAATTGCTTCCTTTAAGTGAAAAGGTAAAGGTTTAGATAAATTTTGCTTTTTTTCTTTCTGTTAAAAAGACATTTATTTATTTGTTTGTTTATTTATTTTGTGGTTTTGCTCAGGTATTTTCTTTCTTTTTTTTATTATATTTTAAATTCTGGGGTACATGTGTAGAACATGCAGGTTTGTTACATAGGTATACACATGCCATGGTGGTTTGCTGCATCAATCACCCCATCATCTACATTACATATTTCTCCTAACGCTATTCCTCCCCTGGCCCTCCAAACCCCTGCTACTCCTCCCCTATCCCGCTAGTCCCCTGACAAAATTTTTTAAAAACCCTTTTATTTCAGTATTTTGTTATATGTCCTATTTTATTGTGAGATGTTGATCTGTCACTATGCCTAATTTATTAATTAAACTCTTTAATAAATTTAATGTATGAATAGGAATAAACATAGTATATACAGGGATTGGTACTCTCTGTGGTTTTAGGCTAGGGTTTTACTAGGGTCTCAGAATCTGTCCTCCATGCATGGAGGGACACTGTGTTACTTCCATTGCCCTGAGACAGAAAAGTGCTACATCAGATGGTTATGGGTTATGAAGAGAATTAACAAGATTAGAAAGCAACACATTTGGCCTCCATTATATTCTTTAAAAAGTTAAACAAGTAAAAATAAACAAAAAAGTTATGCATGGCCCTTCTCACTGGGTAGAATAAGAATTAGTAATATACCTCACCAGTTACTTCTGATAGGTTGTTGGCACACATTTATGGCAAGAGACATAAATGAGTTGAGAGCAAATAGACAACTTTCTTAGGGTCAGCAGTCAAAACACTCCTTCCTTCATTGCAATTATTTGTTTTGTCTGAGATTCCAGCACATAAGATTTTGTTTCTTACTTTTAGAGACTTCCCAAATAAATATAACAATAATCATGATTTACACTTAAAAGTAAACATAGCCTATTCAGGAAATCCCTTTTCAGCACGGTTCTTTTTTTTTTTAAGATAGATACTATTTTCTGAGTTATAAAAATGAGAGAACTGAGACTCAGAATCATGAAATAAAATTGCAAAGTCAAAGGCAAGAAAATGTGAGTGCTAGGCTTTCCATCCAAATCTATTTAGTTCCAAAACCCATGTCCTTCTCTCCATCGAATGCAGATTCTTCCCTGTGCACCCACCTTTTTCTCTTGGCTTTAGCCCCTTGTTTATGTCTCTCTGCTTAAAATGACCCTCCGCCTAGATTGTTACTCTCTGCCAGATATCTCAAATTTATGTAAATTTCTAGATTATTCCTCTCTAGGCTTGCCTTGTGCTTTTGCTGCCAGTGTTTCAGCTCATGAAGTGAGATCCCATGGGGGAAAAAAAAATTCTACGAGAGCCATGGCAATGGGTGGTTGTAACAGCTCAGATATATAGCCCCATTGCTAGAGAATTGCTGTTTGACTGCCAGTCACACATTGCAACACATTTTAGTTAAACCAAGTTCTAACACGATTGTAACAAAAACGAAATGAAACATCTGCCAAAACAGAAATTGTGTCAAATTCCTAAACAGGAAAGAACGTCTACAATGGGTGCCACATCTGAACAGTAGTAAAACTAGTTTCAGGAAAGTTTACAAAATTTTCAATGGATTGTTTGGTGTCATTGGATAATATTTTTCCTATTTATTTTAACTCGTGTTGGAAATTGTTTTTTCAAATATACAAGAAAGAAGTAAGTTGGAGTATCAAAATATAGGAGAAGATTAAATTCAATTTATTCATTGATTATGTAGTGTCATTCAAAAAGAAACGGAACCCAACTGTTTGGTATCTGACCACACAGTCTGCATTAGTTAAGTTGTGTCTAGGTGGCATCATACTTCCAGAAGAAAAAACTGAAGCTCACATATGTCCAAATAGCCTGCCGACTTACTGGACTTTTCCAATTTTCTCCTAAAGTCTCTGATTATATAGACAGATCCCATGACAGCAATAGCCGAGTGGGTCTTAGTTGGCATTACTAAGCATTTCTCTCATGAATAGAGTGCATTTTATACAACAGAATGGTAATAGATAACAGGAAATCCTGTTACCACAAAGTAGTTTTGATTGTGATGAACGTTGCCCTGACAATTACTTTACTAATATGGTTGTATGATAGCCTTAAAATTTTTAGGTGCAATATGCAGACACAGCAACATCTGTAAGGAAAAGAGGGTCCGTCTGTTTTTATGTCTCTATTTTAGGAGCAAAGACAACTTCCTCAGTAACTTTGATGTTATGTCATGTTGGACCAGTTGGCCGTCTGAAGCTAAGTACTAATAAAGGGAATGGGATTATTGGGTTGTGTTAGATTAGTGATCCAAGAAGCAACGATGTGGGGAATCAGCCAACATTACCATCACAGGTATATGAAACTGCAGATCTCCTGTGTCTTGGCAATCAACATTGGGAGGCTTAAGAAGTAGCAGCAGAGGACAACAGCTGAAAGCAGCAGGCATCTTTGATAAAACCAAGCATGACAACAAATGCTCTGAGCAAGAACTTTCCTTTTTCTAGGTTGATTTCCTAAGCCATTAATTAAGAAGGAAATTAGATCAGTAGAGAATTCACCTTTAAAAAATATATTTGTTTAGCATAATCTCATCTCTAATTTTGAGCAAGGTAATTAATTATCTATGCCTCAGTTTTGCTGTCTGAGAATAAGAGCTTTAATTGTTCTAACTATACCACAGTCCTTTACACAATATTATGAGTTACATGAGCCATTATTCTGAATTCAGTGAGTTTTTATCAAGTTCTTCGTATGTACCTGAATTTAAAAATGAAGAAATGCATATTATTTTATACTTTTATTATTATTATTTTTACTACATGAACATTATTTTTTATTGAATGTCATAATCTGTTCAATTTTAAACACCGAAATGAATATATAGACACAAATTATTTTTTATGCTCTTCAATTTGTATCTATTACTGAAAATTAAAAAATAATAATAATAATTTGGATTCCAAATAATATACCCCACCTTCGAGCAAAAAATAAGAGTGAAAACAAGGAAAGAAAAACAAAACAAAAAAAAAATTGAAGAAATCAAGCAAGACACTGCATTTAAGTAAGCTTTAGTTTCTTCCTTTCTTATTTAACTTTACACAATTTCCTTTTGTGCACAAGTCTGCTTTCTCAACTGCAAATTTCAAGGATCAGAAGCCAATGTTTACAACTCTTTTTTATGGACTCAAGAAGTTACAAAGAGCATATTAAGTACTGAACTTCTAGGCAATTCATCACTGCTATTATTGTGGAGGCATTTCTGTTATTAGAAGAGTTTAATAACTCATAAAATTCTTGTGTAGTTATATTCATTTGGATTATAGATATGTATATTCTGTTCAGCAAGACTAATGCTTGAAAGCTCTACTCTTCTCACTGAACAATTATTTACCCACAGAAATAGTGAACACACTTCACTTTCCTTTTTTTTTTTTTTTTATATATACTTTTTATTGCATTTTAGGTTTGGGGGTACATGTGAAGAACATGCAAGACTGTTACATAGGTACACACATGGCAGTGTGATTTGCTGCCTTCCTCCCCATCACCTGTATCTGTTATTTCTCCCCATTCTATCCCTCCCCAACTCCCCACCCCCTGCTGTCCCTCCCCTTTTTCCCCCCGACAGACACCAGTGTGAGATGCTCCCCTCCCTGTGTCCATGTGTTCTCATTGTTCAACACCCGTCTATGAGTGAGAATATGCGGTGTTTGGTTTTCTGTTCCTGTGTCAGTTTGCTGAGAATGATGGCTTCCAGGTTCATCCATGTCCCTACAAAGGATGCAAACTCATCGTTTTTGATGGCTGCATAATATTCCATGGT
>PVKV010003508.1:74872-143578 GCA_004027835.1 Alouatta palliata | reverse complement strand
TACCCAGGCTGGAGTGCAATGGCGCGATCTCAGCTCACCGCAACCTCCGCCTCCTGGGTTCAAGCAATTCTCCTACCTCAGCCTCCCGAGTAGCTGGGACTACAGGCACGTGCCACCATGCCCAGCTAATTTTTTTTATATTTTTAGTAGAGACGGGGTTTCACCATGTTGACCAGGATGGTCTCGATCTCTTGACCTCTTGATCCACCCGCCTCGGCCTCCCAAAGTGCTGGGATTACAGGCGTGAGCCACCGCGCCCGGCCCAGCTTCCTGATTTTAAGGAAGCCACTTGTTCTCGTCTGACACTGAAAACAATTGCCCAAGGCCTTCAGGCATAAATTCTTTCAATTTCTCTCTCCTCCATCCTAAAACCTGGAGCAGTTAGGAGCTCCTCCTAAGAAATAAATGAATGAGGCCAGGCGAGGTAGCTCACACCTGTAATCCCAGCACTTTGGGAGGCCGAGGCAGGTGGATCATTTGAGGTCAGGAGTTCAAAACTCGTTTGGCCAACATGATGAAACCCCGCCTCTACTAAAAATACAAAAATTAGCCAGGTGGTAGTGGCACGCACCTGTTATCCTGGCTACTCAGGAGGCTGAGGCAGGAGAATGGCTTAAGCCTGGGAGGAGGTTGCATGAGCCAAGATTGTACCACTGCACTCCAGCCTGGGTGACAGAGTGAGACTCCATCTGAAAAAAAAAAGTAAATGAATGTATGAATGAATAATAAAATAAATAGTCTGGGCACTGTGGCTCACACCTATAATGCCAGCACTTTGGGAGGCTAAGGCAGGAGGATTACTTGAGCCCAGGAGTTCAGCACCAGCCTGGGCAACAGAGGGAAATCCTGCTTCTACCAAAAAAAAAAAAAATTATATATATATATATATATATATAAAACATTTTATTTTATTTTATTATTTATTTACTTATTTATTTGAGACGAAGTTTCGCTCTTGTTGCCCAGGCTGGAGTGCAATGGCGAGATCTCGGCTCACCGCAACCTGTACCTCCCAGGTTCAAGCAATTCTCCTGCCTCAGCCTCCCAAGCAGCTGGGATTACAGGCATGTGTCACCATGCCGGCTGATTTTGTATTTTTAGTAGAGATGGGGCTTCTTCATGTTAGTCAGACTGGTCTCAAACTCCCCACCTCAGGTGATCCACCTGCCTCAGCCTCCCAAAGTGCTGGGATTACAGGCATGAGCCACTGCGTCCAGCCTATTTTATTGTTCTTTATTTATTATTATTATTGTTTTTTGAGATGGAGTTAGTTTCACTTTTGTAGCCCAGCTGGAGTGCAATGAATAGGATGATCTTGGCTCACTGCAACCTCCACCTCCTGGGTTCAAGCAATTCTCCTGCCTCAGCCTCCCAAGTAGCTGGGATTACAGGCATGCGCCACCACGCCCAGCTAATTTTGTATTTTTATTAGAGATGGGGATTCATCATGTTGATCAGGCTGGTCTTGAACTCCTAACCTCAGGTGAGCTACCCACCTCAGCCTCCCAAGGTTGTGGGATTACATGTGTGAGCCAGCGTGCCCAACCAAAAAAGTTTTATAAATAAAAATTAGACAAGTACGGTGGTGCACACCTGTAGTACCAGCTACTCGGGAGGCTGAGGTGGGAAGATCACTTGAGCCCAGGAGGCTGAGGCTGCAGTGAGCCATGATGGTGCCACTACACTCCAGCCCTGGGTAACAGAGCAAGACCCTGTCTCAAAAATAAAAATAAATACATCCAGCCGGGTGCGGTGGCTCATGCTTATAATCCCACAACTTTGGGAGGCTGAGGTAGGTAGATCACTTGAGGTCAGGAATTCAAGACCAGCCTGGTCAACGTGGCGAAACCCCATCTCTACTAAAAATACAAGTGTGGTGGCACACGTCTGTAGTCTCAGCTATTAAGGAGGCTGAGCCAGGAGAATCAGAGGAAGCAGAGGATGCAGTGAGCTGAGATCACACCACTGCACTCTAGCCTGGGTGACAGACTCAGACTTCATCTCAAAATAAATGAGCAAATACATCCTTGTGACTTGTCCTCCCTCTCGCTGCTGTGACAGCAACATTGTCACCATCAACATTGTCCCCATCAACATTGTCACAGCAAGATCCTAGTTCTTGTCATTTCATCTACACAGGCATAGGGTGTGTACACTCAAGAATACAAATATTCATGTTTTGTTTGTTAAGTGGGGAGCTGATGTTGTGGGAGTTCTTTTTCTGATATTGTCTGTTGACCTGGTCTTTCTAACTGTGCAAAATATCAGCAGACATGGAACCTCAGGAATGTGGGGCTGTCCATGCCTTATATGGATGAATCAGACCAAAAGCAATTCCAGCTGAAGTCACAGCGCCCTGATCTGGCTAGCTGGAGGTATTCTATGCCAGCAAGTGGAACTCTGAAACTCAACCATAGCTTCTGATCATATAGTATCTTATAAACAAATGCTTATCTCAAAAATGTGCCTGAGCAAGGGAGAATGTAACCAAGGGAAAATATTAGAGTATTCAAAATTATGAAAACAGACGACTTTACGTAGTAACTTTTCTGTGCCTCTTGCCCAAGGCCTAGCTTGGTGCCTCTGCTCTCCAGGCTGAATGGAAACTGCTTCTGCTGAGACCATCAGTGACCTCTCAGCCCACAAACCTAGGTGCTTTTTGCAGGTCTGACACTGCCTGCATTAGACAGGTTTCATCGCCTCCTTGATTGGAAAACTTCCTTTCCTTGATGGCTTTGACTTTTCTCTCATTTCCTTTACCATTTCCCCTTTAACTCTTTCACAAATCTCTCCTCTGTCAGAGTTAAGCATCTGATCTTGTTTTGTTTCCTTACACACCCTCCAAGATCAACCTCATCCTTTTCCATGGCTCAAATTCTCAGATGATTCTATACCAAGTTCTCAGCCAGGCAAGGTGGCCCATCCCTGTAATTCCAGTACTTTGGAAGGCCGAGGCAGGTGGATCACCTGAAGTCAGGAGTTCAAGATCAGCCTGGCCAACATGGTGAAATTCCATCTCTACTAAGAATACAAATATTAACTGGGTGTGGTGGTATGCATCTGTAATCCCAGCTATTCAGGATTCAGAGGCACAAGAATCTCTCTTTTTTTTTTTTTTTTTTTTTTTAAGACATAGTCTTGCCCTGTCACCCAGGCTGGAGTGCAATGGCACAATCTCAGTTCACTGCAACCTCCGCCTCTGGGGTTCAAGTGATGGCCTGAGAATCTCTTGAACCTGGAAGGCGGAGCTTGCAGTGAGCCAAGATCCAGCCACTGCACACCAGCCTGGAAAACATGGCAAAACTGTCTCACAAAAACAAAACAAACAAAAAAAAAAACCCCAAGTTTTCTAGAAAGCAGTAGAAAACTTCATCAATATTGGCTTAGACAGGAGTTGGTCTCATACAATAAAAAATCCAGGGGCAGAGAGCAACTCAAAGATGCTCTTAGTAGAATGGACCTACTAAGTGGTGGTCAGAAGTCAGAAAAGCCATGTGGAAAACATAAATTCAAATAGATATCACATTACTACCCTTAAGAGTTTTGTGAGCCTTGAAGTATATGAAAGAATCTAAAATGCTTATCAAGCACAGAAATGTGCTTCATGTCAGAGACATTGATTTTTTTTTTTTTTCTTTTTGAGAAGGGTCTTACCCTGTTACTTAGGCTGGAGTGCAGTTTTTCGCTCAGGGCTCACTGTAGCCTCCACTGCCTAGGCTCAAATGATCCTCTCACTTCAACCTCCTGAGTAGCCAGGACCACAGGCATGTACCACCACACTGACTAATTAAAAATCATTTGTAGAGATGGCGTCCTGCTATGTTGCCCAGGCTGGTCTCAAACTCCCAGGCTTAAGTAATCTTGCCTCAGCCTCCCAAAATATTGGGATTACAGGTGTGAGCCACAGCACCTGGCCCCGAAGAGACATTTATATTAATATAAATGACGATTTCGTCAATTATAAAAGCATTTAGAAGAAGAAGCAAAAGAGACCCACACATTTCACCCAGGGAGGGCATGGAGAAAGAACAATGAGCGGAAGGAAAACAAGTCTGTGGCCACCTCAAGCAGAGGGGCCTTTCTATGGCAGGCACCCAGGGGTGGCCAAAAGGTCACACAGCCAGGCCAAAGTCTTGCTGTTACACACATCAGACAGGTGTGTCGCATACCTCAGGCATGTGTTCAGGAGTTATAATACTTAAGTGAAGTTGGTTTTTTACAGCAACAACCTATAATTCCATTTAAAAAGTGATATATAGTTATCTGATTTTAATTGAAACATATAGCAGTTTTTTCTCACTTTGGTTTATGTACGCATTTTCAACAGCTTTTTTGAGGTGTTGTCTGCATACCCCCAAATTAACTTGTTTTAAAAATACAGTTCAATAATTTTTAGCAAATTCAGAATTGTGCAAATATCACCACAATCTAGTAACAGAAATTTTCTTTCACTCCAAAAGAAACCTGTGCTCATATTTAGCAACTCCCTGTTCCCACCCAGTAAGTGCATATGTGGGTAAAAGTTGACTGAGACTTGTGATTTTCAATTGAAATATCACAAAACTTACTGCATTTTAATTTTTTTTATTTTTATTTTTTGAGATAGAGTTTCACTCTTGTTACCCAGGCTTGAGCGCAATGGTGCGATCTTGGCTCACTGCAACCTCTGCCTTCTGGGTTCAAGTGATTCTCCTGCCTCAGCCTCCCAAGTAGCTGGGATTACAGGCATGCGCCACCACGCCTGGCTAATTTTGTATTTTTTAGTAGGCACAGGGTTTCTCCATGTTGGTCAGGCTGGTCTTGAACTCCCGACCTCAGGTGATCCGCCCTCCCCAGCCTCCCAAAGTGCTGGGATTACAGGTGTGAGCCACCATGCCCGGCCTGCATTTTAATATTTAAGAGAACTTTAAGTTAAACATATTTAAAAGTTTATCAGAGTTATTTAATACTCAGGGAGATCTTCTTTGTTAATTTGAACAATTAAGTATTTTATTTTTTATTTTTTATTTATTTTTTTTGTTTTGAGACAGAGTTTCGCTCTTTGTTACCCAGGCTGGAGGGCAATGGCGCGATCTCGGCTCACCGCAACCTCCGCCTCCTGGGTTCAAGCAATTCTCCTGCCTCAGCCTCCCGAGTAGCTGGGACTAAAAGCACGTGCCACCATGCCCAGCTAATTTTTGTATTTTTAGTAGAGACGGGGTTTCACCATGTTGACCAGGATGGTTTCGATCTCTTGACCTCGTGATCCACCCGCCTCGGCCTCCCAAAGTGCTGGGATTACAGGCGTGAGCCACCGCCTTGAAATCCTGGGCTCAGGTAGTCCTCCTGCCTCAGCCTCCTGAGTAGCTGAGACTTCAGGTGTGGCCACTATGCCCCGCGAAGGGCCAGCTGCATTTTGATTGGGCCTGTGGCTGCCCACACCACTCAAGGTCCTGTTAGTAAGGAAGACAGCAAGAGAGAAGCCTGTTGTGTAGACAGTGGGTGGATGTCTGGTGCACCTACGACCTGACTCAGGAGACAAGGAAGTGACTGGGGAGTCCTTGGGCACCTGGGAAGCTGGCACAAACAGAGCCCAGCAGAGCCCAGCATGGGCCTGGGGAGGACTCCAACAACTCTCCAGTGGACCCAGCCCTGAAGCATCCCCCTGGGGCAGTGCTAAAGTTGAGGTTGGGGAGGGGAGGATGCACCTGCTGGGTTGAATACTTCATCACCGCCTGTGCCTTTGGGCCTCAGTGTCTAAGGTCTTCAGATTTTGCCTCCCGCTTGAGCTCAGAAGGTGTGGAATTTCCCTAACTGGAAGGGGCACAATAACAAAAAATAAACCCAGAAACAAGGCTTCAGTTAGTAAACACAGAATTATAGAAAGTCTTAGTTGCTTTGTTAATGGTCATTGTTAAATTCTTACAGCAGTCCTTTGAATATTTATTTATTTATTTATTTTTGAGACAGAATCTTGCTCTGTTGCCCAGGTTGGAGTGCAGTGGCATGATCTTGGCTCACTGCAACCTCTGCCTCCCGGGTTCAAGCGATTCTCTTGCCTCAGCCTCCCAAGTATTTGGGATTACAGGCGCATGTCACCACACCCAGCTAATTTTTGTGTTTTTCATAGAGACAGGGTTTCACCATGTTGCACAGGCTTGTCTTGAACTCCTGGGCTCAAGCAATCCACCTGCCTCGGCCTCCCAAAGTGCTGAAATTACAGGCATGAGCCACCACACCTGTCCTGTCCTGAGTTTTTTCGAGTGCACGGGTTGTGTTCATTTGGCCATGTCCTGTATTCAACTGCACAGGAACTCAAATTTAGCTCTGGTACTGGTTTGGGTCCTACCACCAAATGTAAGGTTAACATTTCCCACAAGGCCCAGTTCTTTAGGCTCCTGGGGTGATTTTGGTCCCAGAGGTGAACATCTTGGCTTCTGATGCCAAAGGCAGAACCGCAGCAAGTGAGGATGGAGCAGGAGGGGAACAGCAGCAGCAGAAGATGCAACCCTCTGCCCAGGCCCCGAGCAAAATGAAATGTGGGGCTCCTCCCTCAAAACTTATCAAGAATTGAATTTCAAGACCATAACAGCAAAGCATTGAACCAAACACCAAGCCCTTGTGAGCACAGGGCCTGTGCAGCTGCACACTCACACCCAGGGCACTGGGCCTGCCACTGTAGTCAACCTCTCAGCGCCCCAGATACAAGAGAGTTTGTGCCCACCTCACTCACTCTTTCCCAAAAGCCATCGCCCAGTGTGCTCAACAGGAAGAGTGGAGGCCAGTCCAGAGACCCGAGAAGCCTCCGTGAGGTACAGACACTCAGAGCATGCTGGAGTCTGCAGGTGGAGAAGGAATGCTGAGGCTGAGAGGAGCCCTCCTAACACAAGGGGCCTTGCAGTGAGAGACTGGGAGTGCTCCTGGGGAGGGGCATGAGTGAGACCTGGGGGTGGAGCAGGAGTTCTGATGCAAACTTGCTGGGCGTGTCCTACACTGGCCACCATAGGGGCTGTGATGAGAACTGAGGCCTCTCTGGGTGAGTACATTCTGCAAGCAAGGAGCAGTGTGAGAAACACCACGTGTTCCCAGGGGTTGCACTGATTGCCAGGCAGCAGCCATCTGTCACTGGAGAGGGGAGGGAGAGCAGCAGAGGCCACCCTGCCAGGGTGCAGGTGCACAGGGCTGACTGCAACAAACCCTGCAAACATGGAAATGCCGGCCCACTACAGGAAGGTGTTTGCCCTTAAATAATGTGAAGCCTGTGGTGAACTGAATTCCACAGCAAAGTCCAGACCCAGCTCCCTGAAGACTAGATGGGCTTGACCCCAACACTAACAGCCTGTCGGAGGAAGATGTATGTGATTCTCTAAGCAGAATTGCTATTTACTTCAGTCTCTACTATTTTTTTTTTTTTTTTTTTTTTTTTGAGGTGGACTCTCACTATGTTGTCCAAGCTGGAGTGCAGTGGTATGAACTTGGCTGACTGCAACCTCGGCCTCCCTGGATCAAGCAATTCTCCTGCTTCAGTCTCCCGAGTAGCTGGGACTACAGATGTGTGCCACTACACCCGGTTAATTTTTGTATTTTTTAGTAGAGACAGGGTTTCACCATGTTTGCCAGGCTGGTCACAAACTCCTGACCTCAAGTGATCTGCCTGCCTCAGCTTCCCAAAGTGCTGGGATTACAGGTGTGAGCCACCACGCCTGGCCTCTGATATTCTTTTACACACAGCGCCTAGCATTTAATGACAAATTCCTCCAGCCTGGCTGCCTTCAAACTGGGTCATTGACTTTTTCCTACCTTCGGATTGAAACGGAAACATCCGCCCTTCCCATGTCTTGAGCTTGCTGGCCTTTAGACTGGAACTCATGCCTTCTGCTCTCTTGGGTCTCCAGCTTGCCAACTGACCCTATAGATCCTTATATATTCTCTTTCTCTGGAGAACACTAATCCAGACACCCCAAAAAGCAAGATAATGTAATCCATCATCCAGAGAGGCAAAAGTCAATAGAAGCAGACCCAGAGATGGCTTATATTCTGAGACAGAGACAGTAGCCATGAGAAATGTTTAACAGGATGCAGTGCAAAGAGTGCACAACATGCACGAAAAGGGGGGAAGCTGTTTGCCCGTCCGCCATGTGCAGACACAGTGAGAAGGCACTGCCTCTATGAGGGTACTCACTGATCTGCAATGGGCATGATCCTAAGAAAAGCAGAGCTGATAGCCCCCTAGAGCCAAAACTGTTCACCATGGGTTAGGAGTGTGTTTCTGGGTGGTTGGGACAGGTTAGGCTGGCATGTCATCTGGTGAGACCTGATTTAGAACCAAGAACCCTCTGTCTAAGCCTTATTTGGAATTCCAGAGAGGTGCCCTGGCTCTCGGGGGTGTCCTTCAGGCCTGGCTATCCCCAAAAGGCCAGGGCTGCAGAGTGGCACATAGCAGTTGCTCTCCCTGCTTGGACCCCCCTGCCACTCGCCCTGGCTGCTTTATTTGATTCATTCATTAGTGTTTGACAGGTGAAGTTCTGTGTTACCTGCTATTTCACTGGCGCTCAAGAAAAGCTCCTGAGACAAGACTCAAACTCAACAAATGTCTTCTGTTCCTTCCCTCACTTTGGGCTGGAGGCATGGTGTTGGCCTCCCAGCTACCACCAGCCCTGTCCAGCAAGGCCCTCAGCTGAATCATCACTAATTCTTGGCTGGGAGAACATGTTGGGCCATGGCTCACACCTCTTCCAGGGCTACCGAATGTAACTCTTCTCTGCCTTGGGGTAAAGCAGAACCTGAGGTTCCCCATCCCCTAAACTGTCTCTCTCTTCTGGTTTCAGTGGAAATCTCCATGGGTCCCTTACCTTCTTAGTTCTATCCAACTTCCAGTGGAGAGTCACAGCAGGGATGCCATAGATGAATCCCCCAAACCCCATCCTACAACAAAACAGTGGTTAGGGGAAATAACTCCACTTCAGCCAGTTAACCAGAAAGCACCCCTCTGAGACAGTCAGGGTGAGTGGTCTGGTCAGGCTGGGAGGGAAGGGGTGTCCTGCTGCACAATTTGTTTCCACATTTCCAAGCCTCTGTTCATTTAGTGGATATCTATGAGCCTGGATATGCTTTTCTGCTTCCTCCAAAGCCCAATGCTGGCAGGCTGAGAGAGAGGGGCACTCCTCTCCCAAGTGCCAAGCCCGCTCTGAGATTCAGGGTAGGGGTGTGTAAAAAAACACAGGGCATCTGAGAGTTGTGAAATCATAATGAAGAGTCAGCGATCACGTGAACGGGATGCCTGTACCCTCTGCCGGATTGGTAGCACTGCTCTCTCCTTTTGCTAACAACACCCTAATTCCCTTTAGGGAATCCTCTGCCTGGTATATGTGCTCTGGGTGGACCTGACCTCATTTCTAGCTCCAGAATTGAGCAGTCACTTGGCTTTGGCCTGTAAAAACTCTGGTGTTCAGTTCAGGATGGGCACAAAACCCCAAATTCTGACAAGGTGAACCTTCCCAGGACTTGTACTGAAAATATTGGGAAAGAGACCCCCTTTCTCCTGAGATTGCTGGACATGGTCTTCACTCCAAAGTGTTCACAAGGCCTTCTCCCTGGCTGGGTTGGTGTGCCAACCTCTCTTGGTGCCGTGCCACTCTCCCTGGGCTGTGCTACCTCACCCTGGTGCTATGGCACCTCTTCCCAGGGTTGGGGCACCTCTCCCAAGACCTCACTTGTTCAAGTGTTATGAAGAGTTTCACAACAGCAATGGCAGAGCTTAACCTGAGCCCAGCCCTTCTGAGAGAGAGTCCTATGTGACTGCAAGAGTCACCTGTCCCGCATCCCACACACATGCAACATGAGGTGCAGCCGAGGACCCGTGAGGAACTCAGCCTGAGCCCAGGCTTTGCGCCCGCCATAGCTGTTCTCATGGGAAGGCCAAGCCCCAGTCCTCACACACTGAGGGTGCCCATGTGGACAGGGGTCCGGGCAGAAGAAGCCTTACATGTGGCAAATGTCTTTCTAGATTTACATGTGCACAGAGCATTGCTGAAAGACTAGGCAGGAATCCTTTCACTTGCCACCCATCTAGGCTTTTTTTTTTTTTTTTTTTTGAGACAGTCTCGTTCTGTCACTCAGGTTGCAGTGCAGTGGCACAATCTCAGTTCACTGTAACCTCTGCCTCCCAGGTTCAAGCAATTATACTGCCTCAGCCTCCCAAGTAGCTGGGATTTCAGGTGTGAGCCACCACGCCCACCTAATTTTGTATTTTTAGTAGAGATGGGGTTTCTCCATGTTGCCCAGGCTGGTCTCGAACTCCTGACCTCAGGTGATTCACCGCCTCAGCCTCCCAATATGCTGGGATTACAGGTGTGAGCCACCGTGTCTGGTCTTATTTTTTTTTTTTTTAATCAATAAAAATAATTATGGATGTTATTTAGTATTTACATACAGTATATAAGATGTTGTGATGGTCAATATTGAGTATCAACTTGATTAGATTGAAGGATGCAAAGTATTATTCCTGGGTGTGTCTGTGAGGTTGTTGCCAAAACAGATTGATATTTGAGTCAGTGGACTGGGAGAGGCAGACCCACCCTCCATCTGGGTGGGCACCATCTAATCAGCTGCCAGTGTGGCTAGAATAAAGCAGGCGGAAGGAGGTGGAAAGAGCAGACTTGCTGAGTCTTCCCTCCTTCATCTCCCGTGCTGGATGCTTCCTGCCCTTGAACATCTTCAGCTTTTGGACTCTTGGACTTACACCAGTGGTTTGCCAGGGGCTCTCGGGCGTTTGGCCACAGACTGAAGACTGCCCTGTCAGCTTCCCTACCTTTGAGGCTTTGGGACTCAGACTGGTTCCTTGCTCCTCAGCTTTCAGACGGCCTATTGTGGGACTTCACCTTGTGATCCTGTAAGTCAATACTTAATAAACTCCCCTTCACATATACATCTATCCTATTAGTTCTGTTCCTCTAGAGAACTCTGACGAATACAGATGCTAATTTTAAAAACTGTCTTATTTTTTAGAGAGCAGTTTTGAATCTTGTGTGTATAATTCCACCATTATAACATCATACGGAGTAACTTCACTGCCCTAAACAGCCTCTGTGTTCCACCTCTCCCTCCCTCCCTCCCCACTAACCCCTGGCAACTGCTGATCTTTTTACTGTCTCCAAAGTTTTGCCTTTTCCAGTATGCATAGAGTTGGAATCACACAGTGTGTATCCTGTTCAGATGGGCTTCTTCCACTTAGTAAAATGCATTTGACATTCCTCCTCCATGTCTTTCCACAGCTTAATAGCTCATTTCTTTTTGGTGCTGCATAATATTCCATTGTCTAGAGCTACCACAGTTCATTTATCCGTTCACCTACTGAAGGGCCCCTTGGTTATTCCAAGTTTTGGCGATTATGAATAAATCTGCTATAAACATCTGTGTACGGGTTTTTATGTGAACATAAGTTTTAAACTTAATTGGGTAAATATAAGAGCATGACTGCTGGATTGTATGCTTAGTTTTATGAGAAACTGACAAACTGTCTTCCAAAGTGGCTGTACCATTTTGCATTCCCACCAGCAATGAAGGAGATTTCTTGTTGCTCTGCTCTATTTATTTATTTATTTTGTGTGTGTGTGTGTGTGTGTGTGTGTGTGTGTGTGTGAGAGAGAGAGAGAGAGAGAGAGAGAGAGAGAGAGAGACAGGGTCTTGCTTTGTTGCCCAGGCCAGAGTGTAATGGTGCAAACACGCTCACTACAGCCTCGACCTCCTAGGCTCAAGGGATTCTCCTGCCTTAGCCTCCTGAGCTGGGACTACAGGTGTGTGCCCACCATGCCTGGCTAATTTTTAATTTTAGTTTTAATTAATTTATTTATTTTTGAGACAGATTCTCACTCTATTGCCCAGGCATGATCTCTGCTCACTGCAACCTCTGTCTCCTGGGGTCAAGCAATTCTTCTGCCTCAGCCTCTCGAGTAGCTGGGATTACAGGCATGTTCCACCTCGGGGTTTCACCACGTTGGTCTCAAACTCCTGACCTTACGTAATCCTTCTGTCTCGACCTCCCACAGTGTTGGGATTACAGGCGTGAACCACTAAGTCCGGCCCATTTGTTGTTGTTGTAGAGATGAGGTCTCACTGTTTTCACTTCCTGGGTTCCAACAATCCTCCCACCTCAGCCTCTCAAATGCTGGGATTAAAGGCATGAGCAACCATGCCTGGCCTATTTTAAATGTTTTGGTTTTTGTTTATTTTTACCATGAGCGTGTATTTACTATATAGAAGCAGCATTTCCCCACAGGTTGCAAGCAAATGAAAGTTGAATGTGACACTTCATTGTGAGGTGATGGCCTGCGTGTCCCGGCTAACTCCACTGCTGATGAGGTGGTCTTTCTGTTCTTACTTTGGACTTTTGGGGAGACAGTAGGGAAAAACGCCAAGGGAGAACACAAAAGAGCAGGCCGTGATCCAGATCTCTCTGCAAAGAGAAACTGGAAGAGCAGGTTGACTTAGGGGCCAGGAGCCAGGAGCCCAAAGAACCCTTCTGTTTCACCTCCAAGGCTCTGTGGTCCTGTGCAGCTTCTGTCAGGATGACGTGTGGCTTTGAGACAGAAAACACCAAACACCACGGGCTGGAACAGCGCAGACACCTATTTCTCTTCCTCCAGTCTCAGCCCAGTGTTGTGGCTTCACAAGCACTGGAACCCAGGCCTTTGCCATCTTTTCCCTCTACCACTCAGCGTTTGGTGTCTGGAGGTCAGTGCTGAGTGGCACATCCACATTCCAGCAGCAGGAAGGAAAAGCAGCGCACAGGGGGCACATCGCACCCTCTAAGGAGGCATCCTTCCATGTCCCACTGCCAGGCCACAGGCAGTGGCCGCACAGAGCTGCAAAGCATGTGGGGAGGGAGTCTGTTCTCCTGGTCAGCCAAGTGCCCAGCTAAAAATGAGAGTTCCTGCCACCAAGGCAGAGGGAGCAGGCAGGTGTCTGTGTAGTGCCTGGGACTCCTTGCTATGCTGTGATTGAGGGTTCTTTCAACAGTGGCCCCCTGATCCCAAGCTGTGATTCCTGGGCCACCCATCAGTCCCACTCAGTTACCAATCCTATCACAGTAGACTGGCAAACACTTCTTTAATCAAACCAGCACATGTTCACTGGACACCTTCAAGTCCCATTCCACGCTGCAGGGTGCACTTCCTTAGCCAGGGCATTCACAGGATGAGTGGACATGATAACACCCAGACAAGACAAGCAGGAGGTCTGTTTGCTCCCTTCATTCCAGGGTTAATTTCATTGACAAATACTGCTAGCTCTGGAGCATGTCAGGATGACACTGCCCTCATGGAGCTTACAGTCTAGCTGGGAAAACATGTGAAAAATGAGAGTCTCCTCAGGCCAAAAACGTTTCATCAGGCTCCAGATTTATCTTTCAAGTGACAGGAAATATGGTAATAAAGGAAAGAGTAAATGACACCAGGAAGGAACACTTGGGGGACATTCTATAAGTAGAATCTCCTGAACTGTTTGAAAATATCAATGTAATGAAAAAAAAAAAAAGACTGTTCTAGGTTAAAAGAGACTAAAGAGATACAACAACCAGAGGCAAAATGTGAATGCTGATTGGTTTCTGTTGAAAAAAGAAGTTATAACTAGAACATACGAATATAAGTGATGCTATGGAATTACTTTCAGTATCCACAGATTCTGCATCTACAGATTCAACCATCTTCAGATCTAAAATATTTTAGGAAAAAATAAAAATAATATAACAATAAAGAGAACACAAACCATATAGTATAGCAACTATTTACATTGTCTTAGGTATTATAAGTAGTCTAGAGATTATATTAATGTTCATGTTTTTAAAAACTTTACTTTTTTTTGAGCCAACATTGAACCACTGTAATCCAGCCTGTTGACAGAGCAAGACTCCATCTCAAAAAATTAAATTAATTAATTAATTAATTTAATTAAATAAAGCATAGAGGAAGATATGGAAATACTATGCCACTTCATATACAGGAATTGAGCATTCATGCATTTTGGTATCCACAGGATCCTCCCTTCTCAGCCTCCCAAATAGCTGGAACTAATCCCCAATGGATACCAGAGGATGACAGTATTGTTAATTTTCTTAGCTGCAACAATGGTAATGTGGTTATATATGAAAACTTGCTGGCTGGACGTGGTGGTTCACATCTGTGATCTCAGCACTTTGGAAGGCTGAGGTGGGCAGATCGCTTGAGCCCAGAAGTTTGAGACCAGCCTGAGCAACAGGGGGAAACCCTGTCTTTCCAAAAAAAAAAAAAAAAAAAAGCCAGGTGCAGTGGCCCGTGCCTGTAGTCCCAGCAGCTACTTGGGAGGCTGAGATAGGAGGATTGCTTGAACCCAGGAGGTGGATGCTTCAGTGAGCTGTGATTGCACCACTGCACTCCATCCTGGGTGACAGAGCAAGACTTTCTCTCAAGAAAAAGGAAAAATAAAACTTTAAAATTTTTTCCAAAAGGCATACTGAAGTATTTAGAGGTGAAGCATTTATTTTGTCTGCAACTTACTTTCCAAAGTTGGCAACAAAGTAAAGTAGACAAACAAAAATAGATACATGGAGAGAGAGGGAGCATGTGAGCAAATGTGGCAGATGTTAACAACTGGTGGATCTCAAGGTTATGTGGGTGCTCATTGCACTATTCTTTTAAATTTATTTTTATTATTTGTTTTTTAGAGACAGCGTCTTGCCGTGTCACCCAGGCTAGAGTGCAGTGGCACCAGGAGAGCTCCCTGCAGCCTCAAACTCCTGGGTTTAAGCGATCCTCCCTTCTCAGCCTCCCAAATAACTGGAACTACACAGGTGTGCTCCACCCCATCTGGCTAATAAAAAAAAAATTTGTAGAGGCAGGGTCTCACTTTGTTGTCCAGGTTGGTCTTGAACTTCCGGGCTTAGGCGATCTTCCTGCCCTGACTTCACAAAGTGCTGGGATTACAGGTGTGAGCCACTGCACTTGCCACTGCATTACTTTTTTTTCTTTTTTTTTTGAGACAGAGTCATTCTGTCACCCAGGATGGAGTGCAATGGTGTTATCTTGGCTCACTGCAACCTCCGCCACCTGGATTCAAGCGATTCTCCTGCCTCAGCCTCCTTAGTAGCTGGGATTACAGGCATGTGCCACCACACTCGGCTAATTTTTGTATTTTTAGTAGAGCTGGGGTTTTGCCATATTGGTCAGGCTAGTCTCAAACTCTTGACCTCAGATGATCCACCCGCCTCAGCCTCCCAAAATGTTGGGATTACAGCCTGCATTACTTTTTAACTTTATTAAAATAAAAAGTTGGGGCTAGGGCAGGGTGCGGTGGCTCATGCCTGTAATCCCAGTACTTTGGGAAGCTGAGGCGGGCAGATCACTTGAGGTCAGGAGTTCATGAAATGCAAAATTTTTCTATTTTAGTCTCTACTAAAAATACAAAAATTAGCCAGGCTTGGTGGCGTGTGCCTGTAATCCCAGCTACTCTGGAGGCTGAGGCAGAAGAATCACTTGAATCCGGGAGGCTGAGGTTGCAGTGAGCTGAGATCGCATCACTGCATGCCAGCCTGGGTGACAGAGTGACACTCTACTTTTAAGAGAGTAGAACCAGATGGCTGGTTCTACCTATGTATTTTAGGTTGGTTAAAAAAAAATTAGCTGGGCATGATGGTGTAAGCCTGTGGCCTCAGCCTTGGGAGGCTGAGATGAGAGGAGTGTACTTAAGCCCTGGAGGTCGAGGCTGCAGTGAGCTGTGATTGCACCACTGCACTCCACCTGGTAACAGAGCGTGAGCCCCATCTTTAAAAAATTAAAATTAAAAAAAGTGGGAAGAACAATCACACCACTCTTTAACTGATCGACTATGATGGAAACTGTGAAAGGCAGTCCACAGAATGAATGGAGGCTTCAGGAGGAGGCCCTGACTTGTCCTGGGGTTCCCCCAGGAATGGCGTCTCAGCCAAAGGCTGACTCAGAAGGTAGACGGGCAGAAACAGGATAATGTGGAGACTGCCGGGAGCAGGCAAGGGCCAGGAATTCTGACTTCATCCCAAGGCAATGGGAGGCCCTCTGTACTCCCTCTTGTGATAACTGCTTCCCTTCTTTTGGGCAGTTCTCCTGACCTCACTCTAGCTGTGTGGGTGGGCCCCTACCTGGTTGAGTCAACCAGAGCCCATCCCTGGGATTTTAAACTTGGAAGCAGAAGGAGAGTGATATCACCTCTTTTCAGGGGTGAATCAGTAAGTGAGGCTCAGGAGCTTGAATCTCAAGTTCACAGAAGCAGCTAGCTGAGGGTGAAGCTCACACACAGAGGTGAACAGGTTATCCTGGAAGGATGCTTACCCATGTCCAGCTGCCCCTGGAGCCCTTTCAGGACTGCTATTTTGAGCCTCTTCCTTCCTTAGCTGGTTTGAACTGGTCAATGTCATGTGCAACCTATCGAGTCCTGGCTAATGTACCATGAAAGGGTTCAAGACTTGGTCAGAGAAGAGCTGGGGTGTAGGAGGTTGGGGAAGGGTACCCATTCCTCCCTTCTAGGTGGTAACGGAGAGAATAAACAGGAACAATTTACAGTTAAATGAAAATAAACATGGAAGCTTTAAGGATCTGTTAACAGCAAGGAACAGACTCTAATACTGACTGACATAAAGTTTCAGAAAGGGCAAAATTAACCTCTGGTGATGGGCCGGAACAAAGATGTCCTGGGGTGGGGTGTGGGCTGGTGTCTCCTGTCAGGTGCGGAATGACAAGTACACAGGCGTGGGCACCTATCAAAACCTACTGCACTGCGAATCCGACTGCACCGACGTTCCTGACTTCTCTCTTTGAAGCGACCTGGGTGACAGGCCATCCTGAACCATCATGTCCTGCCCTCCCATCCAGGGAAGGCAAAATGGATTGTCTCAATGGCCAGCCACCAAATCCTGGAAGGTTGGAAAGGTGGCAAGGAGGAGACTCACTGTGGGTAGAGTTACAGGGGGCAGAGGTGGGGGCCACTGTTTGTTGGGGAGGGCCACTGGAGGGAGCTGGGGCAGAGTAGGAGGGAAGCTGGCCCCCCAAATGAGTAGGGGTAGTTAGGAAGTGTTTTATCCTCTGCAATGTTTGGGAGAATTTGGAGATTTATGTCCATTCTTTAGTGTTTGGTAGAATTCACCATCTGGTTCTGGGCTTTTCTTTGTTGGAAAACTTTTGATGGCTGGTTCTACCTATGTGTCTTAGGTTGGTTCAGATTTTTTCATTTTTCTTTTTTTGAGGTAGGGTCTCTGTCTCTGTCTCACTCCTGGCTGGAGTGCAGTGGTGCCTTCATAGGTCATTGCAGCTTTGAACTCCTAGGCTCTAGCTATCCTCCTGCTTCAGCCTTCCAAGTAGCTAGGGTTACAGGCACATGCCATGACACCCAGATAATTTTTAAAGTTTTTGTAGAGGCACGGTCTCTTGCCCAGGCTGGTCTCGAACTCCTGGCCTCAGGCCATCCTCCTACCTAACTAGTACTCCCTAAGTGCTGGAATCACAGGTGTGAGCCACTGTGCCTGGCCCTGTTGAGATTTTCTATTTTTCCTGGGACAGTTTTGGTCATTTGCATCTTTCTAGGAATTTGCTTTTTGTTGTTGTTTTTGTCTTGCACCGTTGCCTGGGCTGGAGTGCAGTGGCACAATCTTGGCTCACTGCAACCTCTACCTCCCAGGTTCAAACAATTCTCCTGCCTCCGCCTCCTGAGTAGCTGGGATTACAGGTGCCTGCCACCCCACTTGGCTGATTTTTTGTATTTTTAGTAGAGATGGGGCTTCACTAGGTTGGCCAGGCTGGTCTTGAACTACTGACCTGGTGATCTATCCGCCTTGGCCTCCCGAAGTGCTGGCATTACAGGCATTAGCCACCGTGCCTTTTTTGTTGTTGTTTTTTTGAGATGGAGTCTTGCCCTGTCACCCATACTAGAGTGCAATTGCTTACTGCAACCTCTGCCTCCTGGGTTCAAGTGATTTTCCTGCCTCAGCCTCCTAAGTAGCTGGGGTTACAGGTGTGATCCACCATGCCTGGCTAATTTTGTTGTTGTTGCTGTTTTTCTTGAGACGGAGTCTTGCTCTGTCGCCCAGGCTGGAGTACAGTGGCACGACCTCGGCTCACTGTTCAAGTGATCTCCTGCCTCAGTCTCCCGAGTAGTTGGGACTACAGATGCGTGCCACCACATCTGGCTACTTTTTTGTATTTTTGGTAGAGATGGGGTTTCACCATGTTAGCCAGGATGGTCTTGATCTCCTGACCTCATGATCCGCCTGCTTCAGCCTCCCAAAGTGCTAGGATTACAGGCATGAGCCACTGTGCCCGGCCAATTTCTTTTAGTACTCATTTATTTTTTAAAAGATGGGGTTTCACCATGTTGGCCAGGCTGGTCTTGAACTCCTGACCTCTGGTGATCCACCCACCTCAGCCTCCCAAAGTGCTAGGATTACAGACGTGAGCCACCGCACCCAGCCTCAATTTTTTAATTTTTAATAGAGGCGGTGTTTAGATATGTTGGCCAGGCTGCTCTCGAACTCCTGACCTCAGGTGATCTGCCTGATCAGCCTCCCAAAGTGTTGAGATTACAGGTGTAAGCCACCACACCCAGCCAAGATCTCTCCTTTTTAAATGTTGGCATTTGCAGCTATGAATTTCCCTCAGAGCCGCTTTTGCTTCATTCCTTAAGTTGTGGTACAACGTGCTCTTGTTTTTATCCATCTCTCAGTATTTTCTAATTTCCCTTGTGATTTCTTTAACCCTTTGGTTGTTAAAAAGTGTGTTTATCTTCTGGATACAAAAAGAAAAAAAAAAAGGTGTTTAATTTCTGTGCATGTGTGAATTTTCATTTTCCTTCTGGCATGGATTTCCGGTTTTATTCCATTGTGATTGGAGAAGGCAGTTTGCAGAATTCCGATCTCTAATTTACTGGGACTTGCTTTGTGCACTAACTTGTAGTCCATCCTGAAAGATGCTCCCTGTGCACTTACGAACGTGTGCTCTGCTGCTGTCAGGTGTTGTTAGATCTGGTCAGCCTTTTGGTTTTTGTGTAATACTTGGCACATACACAAGAGTATTTGTGACACAGAAAGCACAATAAAGTGAAACCCACGAAGCCAACACTGACCCGGAAGTTCAGAACCTCCAGCATCTCTGCTCTTCTGAGCTCAGCCCTGACCCCTCCCCATGGGTAAGCACTGTGTTGTGCTGACTCCCTGTCCTCCTTGATGCCTTTAGCACCTGGGTATGAATCCCATACATATTTGGTTTTGAGCTTTATGAAAATGGCATCATATTGTTATGAACTGTCTTGCTTTTTCATCCCACGGTGTTTCTGAGATGTGTTCGTGATCGGGCACAGGGCCACAGTGCCCATGCCTCCCTCAATCATTTCTCCAGCCTTCTGAGGATGGGTTTCTGGGTCGTTTTCAGCCTTTTGCTTGTCCCAGTCTCCTGGTTTCTCCACTCCAACCAGGAGCATCCGCGTTTGCAACAGGCAGGACAGGTGGTGCATGGGATGTCCAGCACGCAGTCAGATGACACCCAAGGAAGGATGGCCCGGTTCATGGCCAGGCTGTCTCTGCACCCAGCACCAGGAGTGTACATGCCGCTGCTCCTTTTTGTTATTTCCTCCACATCTGTTCCCTCTTCCAGAGAGGGCAGAAGAGCAGGAAACAGAGGCTTTGTCAGCGAACAAGGAAGCCCACCTGTGTGCTCCCAAATGTCGATGATTCAGGGGCATTGCTCACACCAGACACCCCCCTCTCTCTCCCCCCTGCAGCCTCTGGGCTCACAGATGCCCTCCTCCAGCGCCTTGAGGGGCAGGCCTTGGCCACCAGCCTGAGGATGCCCAGCACTGCCCTCCTCCCCTAGGTTCCTATGCTCCCCCAGCAGTTCTTGCCTCTCCTGCTGGTGGCTGGGAAGGCCCTCGAGGATGGGGCCCAGGACAGGAGGAAAGGGTGACCCCGACCCCCACCAAGCTGGACAGGCAGATGGTAGGCAGGATATACCTGTGCAATCTCTGGGGAGTGACAAGCAGATAGAGGCCTCCCAGGGACAAGAGCTGAGCTGGAGGAGCCCCTGGCTGGGCTGGGGCCGCCAAACAGCTGGCTCAGTGCCCCAGGGCAAGCCCAGATAACGTGACATAGTGGCAAATGTCTCCCCTGGGCAAGCCTGGGACACTTCACAAAATATCTCTTCAGTTGAAGCCAACCTGGAAAATTCCAGGGAAAAGGAAATTTACTATGGGGCAGGAATAGCTAAGCCTTGGCTTGGAACACCCAGAGCTCAACCCGGGGACCTAAAAGCCACTGGGAGGTCGGCCTGGCCCTCAGAGCCAGCACAAGCTTTGCAGGCGCAGAGGCCCAAGCTTCAGGCAGGTTGCTGGCTTGAGACCACAGTCCCTGGAACATGAAGGAGGGACTCAGCCAGGCCCACCAAAAGGGAGTCCTTTAATAGAGATCGGCACAGACAGGAGACACAACAGCCCGGGCACCCTGCTCAAACAGGCACAGGCTGGGCCCAGAGCCAACAGATGCAGTGGCTCCCTCCTCCCCACCTGGGTGTGGGCCCATGGGGTGGAGACAGAGAGGTGGCTTTAAAACACACAGCTGTACTAATTCTTCACTTTCACGGAGAAGGGGAACTTGGGAGCACAGCCCGCTAGAGAATTTTTACACAGAGCTGAATCTGAGAGCCCACCCACCTACCTCGGCCAGGCCGAAGCTCGCTGTCCCCTTACCCACTGGAGGATCCTCCCTGATCTGTCTGCACATGGGAAGGAACAGAGCACACGGGGAGACCGGGCTGTGCAACAGGAACATGCTGGCTGGACAGCTGGCTCCCCTCTCCCAGCTGTTAGTGTTTCTACACTATGTACATTGTTGTGCTTTGTAGCTCCCCCACCCTGAGGCCTCTGCCTGAAGCCAGGGTGGGGAGGGGAACCCGACACCTCACACGGCTGGGCTGCCAGAGCTCCAGGCCCCCAGGAGGCTGTCATTCAGCCAGGTTCCAAGAGCTGGACTGCCGGGCACAGGGGCCATTGGAGCCAGAGGCCCAGGGGACAGAGCCAGCCCTGCCAGATGCCCAGCTCTGCCCAGTAGAGGAGTTGAAACAGAAGGATCAACACTGGACCAGAAGCAGGCTGGGCGGGGGTAGGCAGAGGTGAAAGGACAAGGTGCGAGGCAGTGAGACCAGGGGTGTGAAGTGTGTGTGGACAGGGCTGAGCAGGGCTGGGCAGGGGCACCTCAGCAAAAACCGTTCTGCAGCAGCAGGCTTGGCAGATGGGTGGCGAGGGCTGCCGGCTTGGGAGCCCCTCCAACTGAGCACAGGGCTGCTTCCAATTCAGGGGCAGGGCTGGCGGCAGAAGGCTCTGGCTCCAGGTGTGTTTTGGGGGAGGTTTGGGGAAGACCACCGGGTGTCCCATGGGGCTGGGCATTAAGGGCAGGGCTGTGGTAACATCTGTGAGCACGTCCCCCCTGAGCCTAGGGTAAACACAGGATCAGTTGTTCTCAAACAGAGACAGCAGGTCGTCATTGTTGTTCGTAGGGAGGTCGGGCGGGCCCAAGTAGGACAGTAGCTCATCGGGGTTGGTCAGTTCTGGGAGCAGCTGAGGACAAAGTGAACTATGTTAGCAGCTTTGGTCTCTGACTGGCCACACCTGAGTGATCATCCTGTCACCGCATCCTGGCTCTGTCCCCAGGTGCAGTGGGGATACTGAGCAGACCCTCCCCACACACAGGCCAGGCGCAGGCCCCACCATAGGCCTGCAAGTGCTCAAAGGGGCACACACCACCCCCTGGGGCCTCCCTGCAAGGCTGCTCTGAGGCTAGAACAGCTCGCAACATGCTGTTCAACACCACCAAAAAACGGGGTGCAAGGCACTGCAGCCACTCCGTGCACTCTGTGCCCCAGCCTGCGTGGGGATCCCCACCGTGATTCCCCAAGGTGAATGCTGGTGGTGGAATTCCAAGCCCCTAGGATTTTCTGGAGCTGTTCTTCCTAACTTTTTTTCATGTTGAACTTCAATGAGTTTCTATTATGGTCCAGGGACAGTCTGTTCCGTCTTTCATGTACTGAGTCTGCACTCCCACTCCACCTGTGAGTCAAGACCCAGAGCTACTGAGCAAATGGACAGATGCAATCTGATTCTAAGGACCACGCGTCAGCTTCCAGTGCAGTCTCCTCTGAGACTCTGTGTTCACCCGTACAGCATCCAGGCCCCTCATGAACACACAGGTACATCACAGCCCACCCACAGCTACTCCAGGTACCTAACTTGAGAACTGAAGTTGCATTTAGTTGACCTCATCTGACTGGCTCTCTGAGGGATCACTGTCTTCCCTTCCACAAAGCACACGGAACCCAGGGACAACAGAAACACCACCTCTAACCCTGGCTCCCACGTACTCCCTGGCATGGGGCCTGGTACTCACATCCAGAGCTGGTTCCGGGGCCTCCCCAGCTCCAGACATGCTGGGGGGCCCCATCACACCTGCGGCAGGACTGAAGGCCAGTTCGCCCGTGGGCCCTAAGCTCGCTTGGCCCAAGGGCTGCCGGGACACTGGGGGAGGGTTTGAATGGTGCAGCTGGGGACCTGGAGGGGCCCCAAGGTTGGAGGTGTGCAGTCCTGGTGTCCCAGGATTGTGAGTGGGGTCCAGGTGACCTGCTGGTGCCACCTGAGGACAGAGAGAATTTGTTAAAACAGCTCAGGGGCTCCCCTGGGGAGACAGGACCCCTTGGCCTCTTGGCATGGCACTGACCTGGCCTGGGAGGCAGGCAGCAGACTTCTCTGGAGTCAGGAGACTGCTGGGAATGTCAGACTGGTAGGAGATGGGGGGTGGCCCCGGGGTAAACTCAGCAAGAGTTGGGGTGCTGGGCGTGGTGGGCGGGAAGGACTCAGGGAAAGTTCCAGGCCCCAGGAAGCTGGAACCTGCGAGAGGAGAGTTGGGCCCTGGGTGAGGGCTGGGGAAGGCTACCGCTGGCAGAGGGGCCAGGAGGGAAGCTGGCTGTGGCATGAGTGGGACTTGCAGTGCTCACCCACAAACAACATCGGGTTTTGCAGAAGTCGCTATTTGGAAAAGGGCATTTCTTCTCATTGCTGCCAAGGGAATTGGCCTTGGGACATTCCTAGGAGTGAAGGTCTCGGAGGTTATAGGAATGGGAGCAGCCACAAACAAGTGCACCAAGCGTGTGAGGTGGGTCCCCGAGGCGGGCCCCCAGATGGGGCTAGTCTGTGGAGGTGTTCTAGCTGAGAGCCCCTTACTCCATATAGGGGGAAGGAAGGGTAGAGGCCCCACTGTGTTTCCTAGGACCATAGCCGAGACTGTGCCTTCATTGCCACGTCCCTGAGATGGGAGGTGCCCCGTGGCATGTTTCTCGTGGAAACATTGATAACCTAGGTATGTGGTCTGCATAGCCACATTCTTGCAGGTGAGGAGACTGATCTGGGGAGAGGGGCCATTTGTCTAGGGTCATCTGAGGTTCGAGGCTGGCCTGCTGTACTTACCCTGGCCAGGGTAGTCGCTGGGGGCAGGGACTGAGGGGGGCTGCAGGGGGGTGAAGGGGGCAGCGCCAGGGCCCAGGGCGGCGATCATCTCCATCACGCTGGGCATGAGCACGTGGGCGGGGCTCACAGTGCGGCAGCGCTTCAGGGCCGGCCCGTCTGGCTCCTCCTTGATGTGCATGTCGGGCTTCACGGGCACTGGCTTCCAGCTGCACGTGGGGTCGATGGTGATCTCCTCATAGTCAGAGCTGGGCAGGGAGATGTGGGGAATGGTTACCTCCTGCCCTGCTGCCTGCCCAGCACCCACTGCCCTTCCCAGCCCTAGGCTACGTTTCCAGGCAGGCCCCCTACTCAAATGCTCGCTGCCACCTAGCACCTTCCACGCCCAGCAGGACGTTGGGCCCAGCACAAACATTCAGGTAAGACACACACGCTATCCCTAGCCAGGAATCCAGCCTGCTCCATGCCAGAAAGAGGCTCGAAGGCTGCACTCGGCAAGGGACATCTGCCCCCACCACGTCCTGGGGCTGCCCTCCGGTGGCCACAGATGTGGGGGTCATGGGAAGAGGACGCTTACTTCTGAATGTAAATCAGGATACCCAACATGTACTGGTCCACCTCCAGGCCCTCCAGCAAAGCTGTCTTGCTGTGGGGAAAAAAAGGGACGCAGCTCAGAGGCCTTGCACAACCCTGTCCTGGGCATGGGCCCTGTCATTTCTCAGCCCTGTCAGCTGTGACCCTGCATGAGGCAATCCTGTGTGAGGCAACTGTACAAGGTGACCGTGTGAGCTGACCCTGTGTGAGCTGACCCTTGTGTAAGGTGATAAGACAAAGTGATCCTGTACATGCAGTGACCCTGGGTGAAGTGACTCTGTACAAGGTGACTACATGAGATGATCCTGCATAAGGCCACCCTAGATGAGCTCTCTGTGCTGAGCTGCACAATCTTGGTCCATACAGTGACTTCCACCAGGCTTGTGTCTTTGACGACGCTGTTGGAGGTTTCACCCATGAAAGCCTCTAAAAGCACCAGCCCCTCCCCCATCACACGCTGCATCTGAGACTCACTTGCACACAGGGCACCTCCAGGTCCCCCGCTCACAGTTGAGCTGCAGGTATGACTCCAGGTCAAAGCACTATAGAGAGATGAGGAGAAAGGCAGTTTCTCATTGTGGGCAGGACAGGGAAGACCTGGTCACTCTGCGATCCGTTTTCAGGAATGTGTGACTTATTTACATGCATATCTGAGACACTTCATGTACCAGGTTTTCACTGCACCATCATTCCAATGGCTCAAGGTTGGGAACAGCCCAAACAGCTATCACTGGGACTGGAATGCCATGTGGCCAAGGCAAGAATCGGGCAGCCGTGCTGACTGGGACCCACTTCCAGAACACGGTGTGTCTTTGTTTTGTTTTTGTTTTGAGACAAAGTCTCACTCTGTTGCCCAGGTTGAAGTGCAGTGGTGTGATCTCAGCTCACGGCACCTCTGCCTCCCGGGGTAAAGCAATTCTCCTGCCTCAGTCTTCTGAATAGCTGGGACTACAGGTGCGCACCACCATGCCCGGCTAATTTTTGCATTTTTAGGAGAGGCGCGGTTTCACCATGCTGGCCAGGCTGGCCTGGAACTCCTGACCTTGTGATCCGCAAACCTCGGCCTCTCAAAGTGCTGGGATTACAGGTGTGAGCCATTGCGCCCAGCCTCAGAACATGGTGTTAAAAGAAGAGAAACTACAGCACAGAGCAGTTTGTGCAGTCGGGACCACTACGTAACCACAGAGACAGTGGGCTGTGTGTCTACTTGTCCATACCCAGAGTATTTTTGCAGAGACAGATACACTAACAACGGTCACCTTTGGGGTAGGGCAGGAAGAAGACTGGACCCTGCAACCTTATGCCTTTCAAAACTTGAACCCCATGAATGAAGCAGGCAGTAAAAAATTAAGTAAAATGGTAATTATATTTGGAAGAAAAAATAGTATAGTTTCAGGGGAGCCTGGCCCACCTGCCTCCTTGGTGCGGGAGGCCTGTCCTATCAGCCTGACAGCCAAAGCACTCAGAGTTCATGCCTGTCCCGAGGCTGATGTACTGGTTCAAGGTATTTTAGCAGCAGCAAATTCTGGCAAGGTTCTGCAGTAATCACCTACCTGTATGTGGCGACAATCATGACCTCGGGCGGGGAGCTGGATCCTGCGGAAGGTGATGGGGCACTTCAGGGACACCTTGATAGCTGTCTGCTCCACCCCATCCTCTCCGTTGGGCCCAGGGGTGCCAGGGATGGTGCCGCTGCTGAAGTTGCGCTTTACTGACATCAACAAGGTAAAGGACTTGAGTAAAGGGTCCCCAAGATGGGGAGGTGTGAATGGGGATGGCAACCAGGCAGAGACCCAGTCACTGACACACTGACAGCTCTGAGGGGCCACTTGGAGCTAACCACTGCCCCTACTGCAGAGCCACCTGTCCAAGGAGATGGCCTTGTATGACATGGGGAGGTGCCTGCAAGGAGCAATGTTTGGCTTGGGCATGGGCCAGACAGAGGGAGCATGGCTGCTCGGCAGCTTTGGGGCCGGGGCCACTCACTCTTGGTGATGCAGTGCTCGGCAGGCAGGAGGCGCTTCTTCAGGAGGCCCTGCAGCACCGAGCGGACCGATGGGCGGTGCACTAGCTGCAGCACGAAGAGGTGGGACTGCAACACAATAGGAGGATGTCACTGGGGGGACTCCAGCCAGGGGCCACCTTGGTCAGGGAAAGGGTGTGCTGGGGTGTGTTGTGTCAGGGTCTGCCAGGTGGGGAAGGGATGAGGCTGAGGGCAGCGTGGGCTGGGGGTGGGGGGTTAAGGTTAGCCTGCCACACTTCTTAGTTGGCCCCATCTGGTTGCCTTTCCTGGGGAGCCCCGGTGAACCTGGCTTAGTGCCCCTGCCCACACTTGTATCCATCTCTACAGCTGTGCTGAGCATCCTGCCTGCTAACATCACCCAGTCACCCCCTCTCCATCAAGAGAATCACCTCAAGTCCCCTTGAACGTCCCCCTGCTTGCACATCCAGTCACAGACGCTGGGTCTATGTTGACATCTGCCACATCCCAGAGAATGTGGTGTGTGGCCGCCCTGTCCCCAAGGCCCTCATGCCCAAGCTGACGAGTGCAGTCATAAGCTGTGTCTTTCTCCTCTAGCCCAAGGGTGACCCTGATGCTTGCTAGAACCCGGTAATGCTTGATCAGCCGGGGACTCCGAGCTCCATGAGCTTTCTGCACAGCCTGGTTTCTCTTACATAATTAATGTGTGCATCATATCTAGTCCATGTATTCTAACTGGAAAACAGCTAGGGTGTGTTACTGGATTCCTTTTCTTAAAGAGCAAAGATGACAGATTAAAATGGAAATACAAGGCAGTTACAAGGAGAAGCAACGCATTTTTCTGAAAAAATAAAGCCCCCACTGCCTGCTCTCCACCCACAAAGGGGGCGCGCACGCTACAGTAGCCGGTCCCGCCCAGGTCCTGGCTCCGCTCCCACTGCCAGGCCCCGCCCATACCCTGCCCTGCCCCACGGCTCCACCCCCAAGGCGCCGCAGGGGCACGCACGCAGCAGCAGGCGGTGACGGTGATCTGGATGGTGTTGCGGCCTGGCTGGCACACGTGCTTCAGGTAGAGCGGCTTGTGCGAGGTCTTGTTGTCGCCGCGCTCGATGGTGAGTGGTGTGGCATTGACGCTGACCTGCACCGAGGCTGGCCAGTTGGTGTTCATCTGCCGGTCCTCGTGGTGGTAGCACTTGAACTGCAGCTCCAGGTCAGGCCTGCTCAAGAAGATGGGTAGACACCCAGAAAAGGGGCCCTAAAAGTGTGGCAGGAGGAACAGGGCCACGTAGGGGTCAGATGGGGGCCAGGCGGAGCTCACCTCAGCATCAGGGTCTTGTAGACTGAGTCTCGCAGCTGGAAGACGTGGTTGCTCACAGCCAGGTTGTGCTGCAGGCGGAAGGGCTCCAGGACCACCCCATCGCGCACAGGGAAGGTCAGCCGCAGCTCGTCACAAGGCCCGCTTCCTGGAAGCAGAGGCCACTAGCTGTGAGCTGGGCTGCCCCAGCGGGCGCATCTTGTGCCACTCAAGGAGGACAGTGACTCCCTAGCCACATTCACTGCAGGGACCTTGGCGAAGGGAGTTCCTCCTGTCAGGCACTGCTTGGCAGGCCTGAGTGGTGCCCTGGGGCTAGGGCCAAGGGGTATCTCTCCTGAGGCCTGGCCCAGTGTCCCCTAAACCATAATAGGGGAACATGTCCCCAACTCAGACAAAAGGTGTTTCCAGTGCTTTCAGAGAGACTGGGAGGCCAAGATGTGTGAGGGCCGCTTGCGGTTGCCCTACAGCTTCATTTAGAGTTCTGCGATCCCAACTTTTCCTGTGTAGTCTCCATGGAATGGGCTTTGGGGGTTCATAAATCCCCTGAAATTATACACAAAATTTTGTGCACAGGGGTATTTTTCTAGAGAGAAGACCTACAGCCTCGAACAGTTTGCAAAGAAAGCCACAAACAGAAAAAAAAGGTGAAGGCTTGGCACTAAGTGACTTATCTTTAAGAAGATGGAATCCTTGGCTTTTTCTTTAGGACAGGGTGTCGGTTTGTCACCCAGGTTGAAGTGCAGTGGCAAGATTATACTCACTATAACCTTGAACTCTTGTGCTCAGCCTCCCAAGGTGCTGGGATATACAAGTGTGTGCCATCACACCCAGCCCTTTTCTTAGGGATATGGCAGCCACCCCCTGTCCCCCAAGCTCCTACAGGACTCTCTGGAGTCCTGTGATTCCCTCATGCCCACCCTGGCCTTGTCACCCCTGTTGTCCCAAGAGTGCACAGACTCACCAGAGGGCGATGAATGCAAGGAGTTCAGGCTGGGCTTGAGATCAGGCAAGAAGGGAGACTTGACCTCTTGGCTTGGTGACATGTAAGGGACGCTGCTGCTTGGGGTCATGGGTGGTGTGGGGTTCCCTGGCAGTGGGGAACTGGGATAGCCCGGGATGGAACGAGTAGGCTGTAGGGTTGAGCACAAACAGTCAAGGCAGAATGCCGAGGTGAATGGGGTAAAGTCTGTTCACGGAGCACCCACTGGGAACCATGAAAACAGAGGCGGGCAGGAGGCAGCCGCAGGGGTGCCTGCCCAATCACCCTCTCCATTTGCCCACCCTGTGAGCCTCCCGGCCCATCCGCCCAGCCAGGCCCCCTACCCCACTCAGGCCGGGCTGGCTGTAGCTGACGCTGCCCCCGTTGAAGCTGGTGCCCTGCCCGTTGAACTGCTCTGTGGGCTGCGGGAGAGAAAACCGCATGCACCTGGGGCTCCAGCCTGACCCCCAGCTGGGACCCCTGGACCTGATTCTAGAAGCCCGCCATACACAGTCTTCCTTAGACTTTCTTGTATTTTCCAAATAATCTATAAGTAACACTACTTAGAGCAATCATGGCCACAGAGGAAAGTGATCACGCAGGTCAGAGGGGCTGAAAAGACAAAGGCACACTAAGCCCTCCCCCTCTCCTCCCTCCAGCTGCACCAACCGGCGCACCCAGACTTCCAGGGAGATGCGCTCTGCCCATGCATCCAGAAAGGGTGCATGGCCAGCAGCAAGGGCAAGTCTTCTCACTGGATTTCTCTGCAGCGAGCAGAAGAAATGAGGACACTTTTCCATAAAGGACATTCAAATGTCTTGGGTATCTGCCTGCTGCTCCCTGCACTGGATACCCCTGAGACATACAAATCTTGTAGAGGGTACTTTTAGAACTAGATCCCAAACCCCCAGAGCTGCTCCTGCACTGGTCAGGATCCCCCAACCCCCACCCCCATCTCCTACAGAGCTGTGGTACATTAGCACCCATGGACCCACACACCCTGCTGCCCGCTTTAGCCACCCTGTCACTCTCGATGACAGGACTGCCCCAACGTCCCCTGTGTCCCACAGCACTCAGCAAGGAGCCCGGCACAGGGCCTGGAGGAGCCCGCCCTACCTTGTAGTGCAGTCCCGTGGGGCCGGGCACAGACAGGGACTGGCTCATGCCCTGCTGCAGGGGCAGCCTGTGCCCAGGGTAGGAGGGGGAGGGAGCAGGGGGCTGCCCAGGGCTGGGCGCAAACTGGGCGGTGCTGGGTGCGTACTGGCCTCCTTGCAGATACTGCTGCCCTGGATACACCTGAACAAGAAGCAAAATGCCCGAGGGGAGAAAAGAGGCATCAGGGGAGCTGGTTCCAGAAGGAAAGCAGAGTTTCATGTGTGGCAGGGTTGGGGGAATGAAGATTTCTTGGTCCCCTTGAAGATTCTGCTGTGACACTGTCTGGCATAGGCAGTTCTCACATGCAGAAGCCTTTTTTTTTTTTCTCGTCTCATTTCGTCACTCAGGCTGAAGTGCAGTGGCACGATCTTGGCTCACTGCAGCCTCCACCTCCCAGGTTCGAGTGATTCTCTTGCCTCGGCCTCCCAAGTAGCTGGGATTACAGGTGCGCACCACCACACCCAGCTAATTTTTTGTATCATTAGTAGAGATGGGGTTTCACCACATTGGCCAGGCTGGTCTCGAACTCCTGACCTCAAGTAATCCGCCTGCCTCAGCCTCCCAAAGTGCTGGGATTACAGGTGTGAACCACTGCGCCTGGCCTTTGCTCTTGTTTTTGAAACACGGTCTCACTCCCGTAGCCCAGCCTGGAGTGCAAGGGAGCAATCACATCTCACTGCACCCTCGATTTTCTGGGCTCAGGTGATCCACGTGCCACCACACCAGGCTAATTTTTGTAGAGACAGGGTTTCGCCATGTTGCCCAGGCTGGTCTCAAACTCCTGAGTTCAAGGGCTCTGCCCTCCTCAGCCTCCCAAAGTATAGGGACTACAGGCGTGAGCCACCACACCCGGCAGAAGCCTGTTCTTTACCACAGCTCTAAAGGGTGCCTGGGTGAGGGAGTTGGTACCCACGGCCCCAAACTAGGTGACCTGGACACTCACCTCAGAGTAGGTTCTCTTGACCCCCTGTCGGGGCAGTGGCTGGGCCTGGGGAGGCCCAGGATATCCATGTTGAGGCAGGCGCTGCCCTGCAAACAAGGGTGCCATTCCTGCTGCCCGGGTGGGGTTCATAGCCATGGGGGAGAGGCCGGAGGGGCCCATCACCCCTCCCATGCCAGTAGGGTTCATGCCAGTGGGGACACTAGGCCCCCGGGGACCTCCATGCTGCAGAAACTGGCTGCTAAAAGACTGTCCGGCCCCCATCTAGGAAGAGAATAAAGAAGAGTGGTCCAGGCCGCAACCACAAAGGGCTCCACAAGATAGAGACACCACCCACCCACCACCAGGGTGGGCACCATACCCTTTCACAGGACAGCCCAGAAACCTCCCCTCAGACCCTCACTTCTTCCCACACAGCTCTCTTTTACTGGCCTCGTGAGCCCTGGCGTATTCCATGCTTGTCCCTGGAGCCCACTGCCTGGATGAGTACCTCCTCCCAGGCTCTCAGGCTGGCTGCCATGTGGGAGGAGCTGCTGAGGGGGCTCACCGCTCCATACTGGCTCAGCTCCTGGCTCTGCTTCTCCTGGAGAGCAGCCACGGTGGCTGTGGCCGTGGCGGTGGCAGTGGCTGCAGCAGCAGCCACTGCGGCAGCAGCTGCCGCTTGCGTGAAGTCGGTGGAGGGTCTTGCAGCGTGTGAGGGGAGGCCCAGGCTCCCCGGTCCGCCTGCATACCTGCAGGAGACACAGGACTGTCTCTGCATGGGCTCATGAGGGCCAGGACCATGCTCACCCCAGAGGCATGCAGCACCCAGGGGGAGCCCGTTCTTTCTAGACCCTCCATTATAGCTGTCGGAGCTGGCGGGAAGTAGAGAGGCAACGTCCAGCTGATGAGAGCCACAGTCCTGAGGTGCCTGCCAGGTTGATGGCTCCTAGCATACCTGCCAAGTGAGGGGACCTGCTTACCCGGTGGTGAAGCCGGGGGCCCCAGGGTAGCCCCCGCGGCTGTACACGCCTTGCTGCACGTAGCCCTTGTTGGCGCCACCTTCAGCAAACGCCTGCTGTCCCAGGCACTGTGGGGAGGTCAAGGCGGAGCTGCCCCCTGCCACACCAGGCATCATGGAGCCGCCAGAGGGACTCCCTGCAGGGCCCATGGGGTTCCCCAAAACCTATGAGGAAGCAGGAATCACCAAAGGGAACCAGCCAAACAACATGCTTCATGCAGCAGCTCCAAAGTGCTAGAAACCAAGAGGCCTGGCGAGCGGGTTGGGGGATCAGTGGAGGGGACAGGGTATCACACAGAAGCAGGGAAAGCAGCTGTCCAGAGGTAGGTCGGGGCATTCTGTGAAGGCTAGGTGAAGACAGGAGAAGAAAATCCCATAGCAGGTGTGGAAACAGAACCAGTGTCCAAAGATTTAGGGGACTCAGGAGGCCCCATCCTCATGTCATGCCTCAGCCTCTCCGTCCTCACCTCTGCCTGTCTCTCAGAGCTTTAAGGAGGCACTAAGCACTGCCAAGTGCTGGGAGGCTCTGTCTACCTGGGGATGGGGCCCCAGTGGGTGCTTACCTGGCTCTGTGTTGCGTTGCCAACTCCCCACACAGTAGTGACCACAGACAGTGATCCAGCCGGCTGAGTGGCGCTTTGTTGCCAAGGCACAGACTCGTACGCGAATGAACCATCACTGCAGGGAGAGAGGCTGCTGAGGCCTGGGTCCGGAAGCCATCGGTGTCCAAGAGTCCAGGACCTTCCAGAAATGCCACCTCCAACCCCAGGACCTGAGGGGTGGGCAGAGGGGCCCACACTCACCCGTGTGGCGCGGGGGGCAGGGCAGGTTTCATGGGGTTCATGGAGTTCATTGGCAATGGAGCAGCCTACAGGCTGGGTCTGACAGTGTTTATCTGGAACTCCGCTGCTCTGGCTGCCCGACAGGAGGGAAAGGATGTTAGCTGAGATGCAGCCAGGAGACCCTTTCAGCAGGGTGGAAGGACCCCAGTACCACCAGGCCCCACCCCTTTCTCAATAAAGGACACCTGGGCTCTGATGGCAGGCAAGGCAGTGGAGGAGCCTGGCACTGGCCCACCCCACCCACTCTGGTGATGCTCTGCCCCCACAAACCCAGTCTGGCAGCCAGCATGAACCCTTCCCTGCCACCCAGAGTCACTGGATCAACCCTAGAGACAGCCTTCCTGATTCCAAATACTTTCCCCACTCTCCTGCTCACACCAAGGGCTGGATATCCATATATCCAGGGACAATCTTAGCCACCCTGTAGAAACTGGGATTTAAAGAGGAGCCAGTAGCCAGGAACCCGCCAGAAGGCCCTGGGGTGAAGGACAGAAGGCTAGTGGGGGTGGGCAGACTCCCTGCTCAAGGTCTTACCTACTCTAGGTAGCCCAGGTAGGGGCACAGGCGGTTCTGGAGGCCAGGGGCTGGGAAAACCAAGGAGGAGAGTGCAGTGGTCAACCAATAACCCTCCATCCTGGCCTTGGGAGGGACGTGCAGGACACCTCCTGAAATGGGGTGTTGGGCCAGTAACCCAGGACCTGGCTGGCAGCCCCTCCCACCAAGAATGCCCTCCTCAGGGCAGTAGAAGGGCTCCAGGCAAGGGGACCTCAGAACTGACCCAGATTCCAGCAAGTGGGGGCTGCCTGAGGCTGACATGGTCATAGGGGCCAGGCAGGCAGACCCACTGGCCCATCCATGACACCCCCAGGAAGTGTTCAACAGAAGGCAGGGACACACACAATAGATGGAGGGTGGGCACTCACAGACCTGGCAGGGACTGTGATTTGGCCAGTGCTTCTAGGCAGGGGGCTTGGGGGATGCTGAAGTGACTCTGCAAGATGGGGCTGAGTGGACCCTGGGGACCTGGTGCTCAGGAAAGGGCAGCAGAGGGGGTGTGTCAGGGAGGAATGCCACAGTGCTGGCACCATGGGACTTCTACGTGCTATGGTAAGTTTATTCTCCCCACTGAGTAAACAAGCCATGGAAGTGACCACACCTTCAGGCTGCCTCCGAGTGCCACGCCTTCTCACACTGCCACAAGCAAGTGGCAGTTTGTTCTTACCCCTTTTCCTTACCAAAGCGGGCCCAGACATCCCCTGGGGCCCTGTCCCTGGACTGTCCCCAAAGGGCCTTCACTGGCACTACCTTGGGTCCTGACACTCCCAAGACCACCTGCCACATCCACTTCTGCCTGCCTGGGCTGTCTACAGAGGCACACTGGCTGTGGCACAGCCCAAGCAGTGGGTGTGTGAGAGACCATTTCAGCTGTTTCTCAGGAGTCCCCTGGGAAGGCAGGGGCATGCTCACCTTGGATATCACTGCCTTTTAGGGGCTGCAAGGCTGCCACACACACACATACACACACACACACACACACACACACAACCTCTGAGGTGTGCTGACCGTTGGTGCCATCTTGCCATCGCAGCACTCACAAGGCCTCTCCCTGCCCCAGGGTGGCCCCACTTTCATCTAGGCTGCTATTTCTTGTACTAACTGGGGGCCTCACCAATGGAGGCAGCAACAGCCTCACCCCTCAAAATACAGACCTGGAGCTTCTGAGGGCGACCCGTATGCCCAGGGCCCCAGAGCAGATGAGACATAGAGCTGAGCTCTGCTTGCGGAGCCTGAGCATGTGGCTTTTCACTGGATCTTCCCACCAGCAAGCACTGAGACTGGGGAGGTACCAATTAGGGAAGAGGGAGAAGGCAGTGGTCTGGACTTCCTCACACCCTCAGGGGAGGCAAGACTTGATTTCCATGGGCTCCTCCCTTTGCCCCACCCCCCACCAAGTCCTGCTTAGGAAGCAGGGGTAAGAAAAAACGGGCTGATGGCTCCAGAAGGCTCCAGGCACCTGGACTCTGGGCTAGGACAAGCCTGGGAGGGGAGATGGCCCAGCTAGGCAAGGCAGGGCTGGCAATCCCAGTCCCACAGCCTGACTCGGGAACAGTGATGTTGGGGGACAGAGCAACCTACCAACAGCCAGAATCTCCTCCCCAGATCTGCTGGGTGGGGCCTTGAGCAGCCACATACAGATCTTAGGACTTAGCATATAGATAATCAAAACTGTGGTACTAAGAGCGGAACAGAACCATGGACCAATAAGCGAGACCAGAGAATTTGAAACCAATCTGCATAAATAGGCCACAGTGATGTCTGACAACGGTGCAAGAGCATTTCAAAGCAGGAAGGACAGCCTTTCCAACCAGTGGTGCTGGGACAGTGGAGCAACTGAGCATCAAAACGAACAAACACCTAAACTTCGCACCTTACACAGAAAGTAACTCAGAATGGTTTACAGATTTAACTATAAAACATAAATCTATAAAATGTTCAGGAAAACACATAGAAGAAAATCTTTGCAATCTAGGCGACAGAGTTCTTAGACCTGATACCAAAAGCATGATCCAAAAAAGAAAAAAATTGATAAACTGGACTTCATCAAAATTAAATTTTTCCTCTGTGAAAGGCTCTGCCAAGAGGATGAAAAGGTAAGTTACCGGCCAGGAGAAATATCTGCAAGCTTCATATCCAATAAAGAACTAGTACCTAGAACATATAAAGAATTTTCAGTCAGGCACAGTGGCTCACACTTATAATCCTAGCACTTTGGGAGGCCGACGCAGGACTGCTTGATCCCAGGAGTTCAAGAACAGCCTGGGCAACATAGTGAAATGCCATCTCCTCAAGAAATTTAAAAATTAGCCAGGTGTGGTGGCATGTACCTGTAGTCCCAGCTTCTCGGGAGGCTGCAGTGAGGGGATCACTTGATCCCAGAAGGTAGAGGCTGGAGTGAGACAAGATCTTGCCACTACACTCCAGCCTGGATGACAGAGTGAACCATGATTTAAAATAAAAATAAATTACAGAATTCTCAAAACTAAAAAAAACTTACAATAAAAAACTCCACTTAGCAAATAAGCAAAAAACATAAAGAGACACTTTGCCAAAGAGAATATACAGATGGCAAACAAGCATATGAAAAGATGCTCGGCATCACTAGTCAGTGGGGAAATGCAAATTAAACCACAGTGAGATATCACTATACATCCATCAGAAGGGCTAAAATAAAAAATAGTGACATCACTAAATGCTGGCAAGGAGAAACTGGATCTCTCACACATTACTAGTGGGAATATAAAATGTACAGCCACTCTGGAAAACAGTCTGGCAGTATCATATGGAACTAAGCACACAGCTGCCTTCCTGCGACCCAGCAACGGCACCTGTAGGCACTTATCTGAGAAATAAAAACTTATGTTCACATAAAAACCTGTACACAAATGTTTATAACTGCTTTATTTGTAACAGCCATGGAATGGAAACAGCCCAGATGTCCTTCAATGGATAAACAGTTAAACCAGCCGCGGTACATCCATAGCCCGGATGCAATATAAAGGAATGAACTGATACACGCAACAACCTGGATGATCTCCAGAGAATTATGCTGAGTGGAAAAAGCCGACCCCAGGAGACTACAGGGTGTATGATTCCTTTCTTTAGCATTCTTGATACAAAATTAAAGAAATGGAGAACAGATTAGTGATTGCCAGGGGTTAAATGTGAGAGTAAGGGAGAAAAGTACTAATCTCTTCTCCATTTCTATAATTTTGGCAGGAGAAAAGTGGGTGTGAATATAAGAAGGCAACGGGCCGAGCAACAGGCTCTCGCCTGTAATCTCAGCACCTTGGGAGGCCGAGGTGGGCGGATCATTTGAGGTCAGAAGTTTGAGATCAGCCTGGCCAACATGGTGAAACTCTGTCTCTACTAAAAGCGTAAAAATTAGCCGGGCATGGTAATCCCAGCAACCTGAGAGGCTGAGGCAGGAGAATCGTTTGAAGCCAGGAGGCAGAGGTTGCAGTGAGCTGAGATCTCGCCACTGCACCACAGTCTGGGCAACAGAGCAAGACTCTGGCTAAAAAAAATAAAAATAAAAGGCAACAGGCTGTAATTTCTTTACTCTATCAATGTAGTGTCCTGGTGCAATGTTGCACTAGAGTTTTCCAAGATGTTACCATTGACGGAAACTGAGTAAATCATTTCTTATAACGCACATGAATCTACAATTTCTTTGTTTTTTTGAAACGGAATCTTGCTCTGTCACCCAGGCTGGAATGCAGTGGTGCGATCTCAGCTCACTGCAACCTCCGCCTCTCAGGTTCAAACAATTCTCCTGCCTCAGCCTCCTGAGTAGCTGGAACTACAGGTGTGCACCACCATGCCCGGCTAATTTTTGTATTTTTAGTGGAGATGGGGTTTCATCATGTTGGCCAGGCTGGTCTTGAACTCTTGACCTCAAGTGATCTGCCCACCTCAGCCTCCCAAAGTGCTGGGAACAGAGGTGTGCACCACCGTGTCCAGCCAATAATTTCAAAATAAAAAGTTTAATTACAATACAACTGCTACCACCAGCCTTCTGTCTCCGCAGAACTGCTGTGACCACGCTTCCCCGCTGGAGAGTTGGTTGGGTTGGCCTGGCCACTTTGCTGTCCCAAGAAGCACAGGGAGGGAATCTGGCAGGCAAGCAGATGTGCCCCCTCCCCCGTCCCTGGTAAAAGGCCTCAGAGGGCAGGCAGTACTTGATGCAGAACTCCCTCATTTTAGGTCACCTAGGGCAGCAGTTCCCCAACGGCAGCATGTCAAAGCCAGCTTGCAGCTGGTGATGGGAGGCTGCCCAGCTCCACCTAAAATCAGTAGGACGGGCTGGGGCCTCAGTCCAGAATTTCTAACAAGTTTGCAGCTACTGCTGCTGCTGGTCCAGGGACCAGATTGAGAGCCTCAGTTCTAGGAAATGCAGAGAGCTGGGGAGAAGGGGCACAGGCCAGGTACAGGGAGGGGAGGAGCCCACAGCAGGCTCCTATGTCACATGGGCTTGGGGAATTCCACCCTTGATGCTTCTCTGCTGTGGACAGAGACCACAAATATTTCCAGTTCCCTCAGCTTACTCTTCACTGCACAGGGGGATTTCCTGCCGACCCAAACTCATGCCTCTGGTCTCCTCTCTGAGGAGAGTCTCTCTGGGAAGACTCCCAGTCTCCAGGTCTGGTATCCTTGACCCTCTGCTCCTGACCATAGGGAAGCATTCTGTGTTCTGTGCGTGCAGATCCTCTTCCCATCCCCTGGCTCTGTCTGGGCTGGGAACAAGCCTGGAACCTGGATCCCAGATCATGCAAGGCTCATGCCCACATAGGGGCTTATCACCTGGGGCTTTCCTTGTATACTAACTCCAGCTTGAAGCTAGGACCCCTTGACAGATGGACAAGGTCAGTCTAGAAGGCCACAAGGCTTTCTGGGGGTCAGATCACATCTTCCTCTAGCCACAGAACTACAGAACTCACTACCCAAACCTTTCTTCCCCGAGTGTCCCAGAGCAGCTGCACTCCTAAGTCTCCTGGTTAACCTCCTGAGCCTTGTTCCATGCCACCTCTCTGCCTGCCTAGTAAGCTAGGCGCAGGACCAGCGAGTGGACCCTGTGGCAGGCCAACCCTTCTCAACAGGTCACAAATCAGGACTCACTGTCTCCAAGGTTGCGGGGTCAGGATCTGGATCCAACCTAAGTGACAGTGGAGTTAAAGGGTCTTGAAGAAATGATGGTTCTGAAATGGGGCAGGAGCAGGGTCCTTGGTAGCAAAAGGTAGGGTGCTCACATGTACAGGTACCCGGAAGTCCTGCCCCCCCTCTATCTGTAAGGCCACAATACTAAACTGCCTCAGTGTGGGGCTAAGTCAAGATGCAGAGTTCATCAAAAAGTCCAGGAATAAGCAATGGCCCAGGCATGAGACATTTCAGTGAACAGCTGAAGGAACAACCTTAACCTGGCATCAGTTTACAATGTGTACGATGGGTATCTGGTGGCATCCTAGGCCTGAGGACACATGACCACATTCATGTCATCAGCCCATGGGAGCTCAATCCCAATCATCAGGATGCTCCGCAAACATCTTAGGCCTGTCCATCAGAAATCTACACTGGCAGCTGTCACCTGCTTGTTCTCCTCATTTACACTTGCAGCTTGTAACTACCCCCTAGGTGTGACAAGGGCTAGAGGTCAGTACCCCTGGAAGTTAAGATTCCTTCACTTCTCCTGTTTCCACACTAAGCATCAAGAGATGCCCTCTGGTTCTAGCTTGCCAGAACTTGGTGGTGAGTCTGTGTCCATCCTATCCGTAATCACCACGGTCTTAGACCAAGTCACATGTTCTGTGTGTGTCCCTGTGAAATCTGTGATGACACAAATTAAAGACACCACCATGGATGTTCTGCAATACTGGAAAGAGGGTATCCTAGGGAGAAGGGGAAGCAGAGCACTGCAGGGTAGAGGGTCCAGGGAATGGGGGAAGAGACAGGGTAGGTGGAGGGTCAAACAAGGCACCGGGTGGGGGGGGGGCCACGGTGAAGGACACCTGCCGGAAACAGGGCACTAGGGAAGACAAGGTACCTCAGTGGAGCAGGGCATCCTCACGCCTAAGCTTCAGTATGTCCAGTTTGGAAAGGGGTGTCCCCATCAAAACTGCCAGCTGGGGGCTGGCAGGTTAGCGTCGTTCAGCCCAGGAGCGGAACAGCTCCTCCGCGGGCTGGTGACTGCCTCGGCGGGCCCCCACATCGCCCTGCTGGTGGGCACGTAAGTGAGAGCGGAGGGGCGTATCATGAAGGTGAGACTGCCTGGCCCCAGAGCCAGGAACGATCAGGTTGGAGCGAAGGCCCGGCCAGCCTTTACCGCTCAGGAGAACCTCGAGCGCCGCTTACACCCCTCGGCCAGCCTCCAACAAAGACTCAGGGGAAGGCTGGACGACCCTGACGCCCACGGGGCCGAGCCTGACCAAGACCACGACGCACGCGTGGCAGGTACCGGCAGGTGGGCGGCAGAGCCTCCAGCCCCAGCCCGGCTGCGTACCCTACGGTGGCGCCGCAGCGGGACCGGGGCACCCCGGGGGACCGGCTACACCTGCCCGCCCGCACCTGCCGGCTCGCACCTGCCGGCTCGCACCTGCCGGCTCGCACCTGCCGCACCTGCCCGCCCCCGCCGGCCCGCACTTGCCCGCGGGCGGCGTTGCCAGGGGCCACCCCCAGGGCCCCGCTCACCTCCGCCTGGCCTGGCCCGGCCCCTCGCCGTGGCGGCCCCCGGCCCGCGCCGCTCCATGCGCTCAGCCCGCCCTCCGCGCCGCCCGCCGCCCCGGGGCCGCCGCCACCCGCGCCATCGCGCCGCCGCCCGCTCCGAGGGCACAATGGAGCCGCCGCCGCGCCGCTCATGCATATGCATGACGCCGCGCAGCCGGCCCCGCCTCCCAGGCCAGAGCAGCGGAGCCCCGAGCCGGCGCTCGGGGCGGGGGCGGCCGCGAGCCCGAGCGGCCCAAAGCGGCGGGGTGGGGCCAGGGCCGCAGGTGGCTGGGCGGGCAGGAGACGCAGCCTGACCTCGACCTGCGCCCCCAGCCCCCTCCACACCTTTCCGAACGCGGCGTCGGCGGAGACACCGCGCGCTTCCTGCTCTCAGTCCGCCGGGAGCGGGGCGGGGCCGGGTGGCGGAGGCGGGGCCAGGACCCCTGGGCGGGGCCGAGTGGGCGGTGGGGCCAATGTGCCGGGGCGGGGTCGTGATGAGGAGGCGGAGCCAGAGAGCCGGGGCGGGACCAGAGCTGGGGCGGGCCTCGGCGGAGGAGGAAAGGAAGAGTGAGTCCTCGCCCTTCCCCCACCCGCCCCGCCCGCGCCGCCTCTGCCTCCTAGGAGTCCATTGCTGTGGCCCGGCGGGCGGGGACACGACAGGGAGGCAGAGAGACCTGGAATGCCACTTGTGCGAGGAGATCTTGTTAAGGGACTCGGGAAGCCTCTCGTTAAAGCAGAAAATCAAACTTAACCGAACAAGTTCGCTTTCCTCACTGCTCAGTTCTCTCTCCAGCGGTTCTCCTGTTGGAAAAAGTCACTATTGAGCTAGTCTAGCCTGATGAAATAGCCTCTCTGATCAGTTGCGACCTTTGAAATGCTATTGTCAGCCTTTAAGTTATTCTTGACTTTTCCTACCGTAAATTTAGGAAGACCGCATTCTCATAGCAAAGACTTGGAAAAAAAAAAAAGGAAGACCACATTCTCTCTACTACCCATAATTAATTTTTCTTAGTTGCGGTAAAGTACACATATCGTAAAACTTACCATCTTAACTGTTTTCAAGTGTACAGTTCTGTTTCACCAAGTACATTCCCATTCTTGTGCAACCACCATCCGTCTCCAGGACTTTTTCATCTTCTCAAGTGGAAATTCCATACCCAGTAAACACTAACTCCGCATTCTCGCCTCCTCCCAGCCCTTGGCATCCACCATTCTCCTTTGTCTGTAAATTAGATTACTCTAAGGATCACGTATAAGTGGAATCATACATTATTTGTCTTTTTGTGACCGTCTTATTTCAGTTAGCACAATGTCCTCATGTCCATCCATGTTGTGGCATATGTCAGAATTTCCTTCTTTCCTTTTTTTATTTTTTATTTTTATTTTCTTTTTGAGACATAGTCTCGCTCTGTTGCCAGGTTGAATTGCAGTGGCGCGATCTTGACTCACGGCAACCTCTGCCTCCCAGGTTCAAGCGATTCCCCTGCCTCAGCCCCAACCCCCCCCAGTAGCTGGGATTACAGGCACGCGCCACCACACCTGGCTAATTTTTTTGTATTTTAGTAGAGACGGGGTTTCACCATGTTGGCCAGGATGGTCTCGATCTCCTGACCTCAAATGATCTGTCCACCTCGGCTTCCCAAAGTGCTGGGATTACAGGCGTGAGCCACAGTGCCCAGCCAAATTTCCTTCTTTCTTATGGCTGAATAATAATATTTCATTGTACGTATATTCCACATTTAGCTTACCCATTCATCCATTGATGGATACTCCACAATTAATTTTTGACATTGTTGAAATTTTTTTCCCAAGGCCGCCTCTGAACTCTGTGCTCTATTTCTTTTTTTTTTTTTTTGAGACAGTCTCGTTCCATCGCCAGGCGCCAGACTGGAGTGCAGTGGCGCAATCTCGGCTCACTGTAACCTCCGCCTCCTGGATTCAAGCAATTCTCCTGCCTCAGCTTCCTGGTTAGCTGGGATTACAGGCGCGCGCCACCACGCCCAGCTAATTTTTTGTAGTTGTTAGTAGAGACGGGGTTCCACCATGTTGGCCAGGATGGTCTCGATCTCCTGACCTTGTGATCCGCCCGCCTCGGCCTCCCAAAGTGCTGGGATTACAGGTGTGAGCCACCGCGCCCGGCTCTGTGCTCTATTTCTTTTAGGAATCATTCGTCCATCGAACAAATATGGTAGGCCTGCTGCACAGCAGTCACTGGTCTGGGATCTGTGAACCCTGGTCTGCCCCAGGGACCAGGACAGTAAGGCCCTTCCATCCTTACATCAAGCATGTCAGAGGGGACAAACAGAAGGAAATGAGTTAACAGGTAACAACGTGTCCCTCAGGAAGAGTGTTAGGAAGAAAACTAAAGCAGGACCAGAGAATGGGGAGGGAGTGATGAGGTATGGGGATGAATTCTCTGGGGAGCTGGCCCTGAAGAAAAGACCTGAATAAAGGGGGAGATACGCTCCAGGAGACCCTGACCATTCCTCTGTCTCGGAAGAGGCTGCATTTCTGGAGGGGGTTGCAGGCAGGTTCGTGGAGGATGCCGGAAGTGGCCACACCAAACATCCCACATGCCCCCAGGGCATGCATCTCTGTTACCTCCTAACTGCTTCAACAACTCCTGCCCTGTGCCCCTATGAGAGGCCACCTGGTGTCCACTCCTTTCTAGGGAATGTTTTCATTTTCTACTATATGATGAATTGTTAAGAAAGTCTTCCTTGCTGGGCGCGGTGGCTCACGCCTGTAATCCCAGCCCTTTGGGAGGCCGAGGCAGACAGATCATGTGAGGTCAAGAGTTCAAGACCAACCTGACCAACATGGGGAAACCCCGTCTCTACTAAAAAATACAAGAATTGGCCACGCATAGTGGCTCATGCCTGTAATACCAGCTACTCAGGAGGCTGAGACAGGGGAATCACTAAACCTGGGAAGTGGAGGTTGCGGTGAGCCGAAATCACACTATTGCACTCCAGCCTGGGCAACAAGAGTGAGACTCTGTCTCAAAAAAAAAAAAAAGGAAAGTCTTCCTTGAGGGGCAGGGGAAAATGGCTCACGCCTGTAATCCCAGCACTTTGGGAGGCCAAGGAGGGTGGATCACCTGAGGTCAGGAGTTCGACACCAGCCTGGCCAACATAGTGAAAACTTGTCTCTACTAAAAATACAGAAATTAGCCAGGTGTGGTGGCAGGCGTCTGTAATCCCAGCTACTCAGGAGGCTGAGGCAGGAGAATCGCTTGAACCCAGAGTGGGATGGGGGTAGAGGGATGGAGGTTGCAGTGAGCTAAGATCAAGCCTCTGTACTCCAGCCTGGACAACAAGAATGAAACTCTGTCTCGAAAAAAAAAAAAAAAAAAAGAGTCACTGGGCACGGTGGCTCACGTCTGTAATCCCAGCACTTTGGGAGGCTGAGGCAGGTGGATCACCTGAGGTCGGGAGTTCAAGACCAGCCTGATCAATATGGTGAAACCCCCATCTCTATTAAAATTACAGAAATTAGCTGGATGTGGTGATGTGCGCTTGTAGTCCCAGCTATTTGGGAGTTTGAGACAGTAGAATCACTTGAACCCGGGAGGCAGAGGTTGCAGTGAACTGAGATCATGCCACTGCACTCCAACCTGGTGACAGAATGAGACTCCGTCTCAAAAAAAAAAAAAGTCTTTCTCATTTACTAGAATAAAAAAGCTTCCTTCTTAAGGCCTTTCCTCTAAAACTGCCTAAAATAAAAATCTTCACTTTGCTATTTGATGACTCTTTAAAAATTAAAATAAACTTCTTCATTCCCCTAGTCTTCTGTTGGAGGAGAAATACTCCCAGTTCCTTAAGTGTTAACAGTAACACAGTTTCCAGACGCCATACCAACTGGCCACTGTCCTTTAGACAGGCACCAGTTAGACAATATCACTTTTAAAATGTGACACCAGGAAGGGAAACTGATATCTTAAATGTAATTAGCCTAGCCCAGCGTCCAGGAGCTCCTGCAAGTCCACAGACTCCTACAATCAGTGTGGCCTAAACCTGAAGCTTTGGTACCGCCAGTTATTACGACTCTTGACTTGCAAAACTAACTTTAAAAAGAAAAAGGTGCTGCTGCTTCTTTGCATGCAAGCAATATGTTCTCATTGTGGAAAATACAGAGAAATGTTCAAAATACATTAAAACTCTTCAGAGATAATTCCTGTCAATTGTTTGCTCTGTTTTTTCCCAGATGGTTCTCTTTGCATATCTTGGTGTTGTGGAGATTATGGCATATGTACGATTTTTGCATTCTTATTTTTTCACATTATCAACATAAATATTTGTCTTCTTATAAGCATTATCTGTGTTTCTCACAAAATAAATACTTTAAAGATTTACTTACAAGGATGGTTGCTGTGACATTAGGATATTGAAAAATTACACACAAGCTGTGTTTATTCATTCAACAAAGTTTTGTTGAGCTTCTGTATGCCAGATACCACTCTCAGTGCTGAAAACACGGCAGTGAGTAAAGCAGATGAAAATCTGCAGTGTCGTGGAGCTTATGTCAGCAAGCCAGTGGTTACGTCCTGGTAGGTAATAGTTAAGTAGAGTGCACACACACAGAGGTTGGAATTTAGGCAGCACCAAAAATCATGCTTTTGAAGAATATTTAATGGTATGAGAAGACAGTCACAATTTGCTAACTGAAAACATAATACAAAGTCGCACCATTCCAACATTTTCGTTTCTCGAAAAGCCTTTATGGAGCACACAATCTTCCCACAGGCCTGTAATTCCTTACATGGGGAGAAAGGAACCTTTATAATAACGTTGGTCAGATACCACCTTAACAAAATGACCAGGGTTAACACCACCAGCAGTGGGACCAGCTGACATCCTGGGTACCTGATGTGATGCTCAGAGAAAAGACACAGACTCCTTCAAGTGGAATTTCCAGCCAGAAATGTTCAACCTGAATCTGATCATGAAAAAACAAGACAGATCCACACAGAGGCTCAGTCTCCAGCACGGGCTGAGACTCTCAGAGAACATCAGGCCTGGGGAAATAAGCTGTGCAAGCCTGCCCCCAAAGTCCGAGGAATTTGAGAGGTCAAAGAAAGAGGCTCACGAATACAGTTTCTCAAAAAAAAAAAACATCCAATAGGGACTCATGAGCAGAAGCCAAGTCTGTGTATCAAGCGTCGACAATACCAGGGCTTATATGTGATAGGGAAAGAGTGACTCTGAAGGGATGTATAGGATCACTGAAGTACCGTAACATCAACACTGTTTTGACCTAAAGGCAGGAATTACAATAAGGCCTCTTACACAGGGAACAATAGATATACTGGAAGTCTTAGAGGCCTTCCCAGAACAGGGGTTAATCAGAGGTCATCATGGCAGATAGGCATCAAAGATGGATTTGCTTTAGCCTCCACAAGTCTGGATTAGGGGAGACTAGAGACAGGAGAAGTAGATACCATGCTCCTTAACTAGACTGGGGCAGGGACATCTGGGAGGTCTAGGCAGGCAGATCACTTCAGGTCAGGATTCGAGACCAGCCTGGCCACATGGTGAAACCCCATGTCTACTAAAAATACAAAAATTGGCCGGGCGCGGTGGCTTGCGCCTGTAATCCCAGCACTTTGGGAGGCCGAGACGGGCGGATCACAAGGTCAGGAGATCGAGACCATCTTGGCCAACATGATGAAACCCCGTCTCTACTAAAAATACAAAAATTAGCTGGGCGTGGTGGCGCGCGCCTGTAATCCCAGCTACTCAGGAGGCTGAGGCAGGAGAATTGCTTGAACCCAGGAGGCGGAGGTTGCAGTGAGCCGAGATCACGCCACTGTACTCCAGTCTGGTGCCTGGTGACGGAGTGAGACTCTGTCTCAAAAAAAAAAAAAAAAAAAAATACAAAATTTAGCTGGGCATGGTGGTGGGTGCCAGTAATCTCATCCATTCAGGAGGCTGAGGCAGGAGAATTGCTTGAACCCGGGAGATGGAGGTTGCAGTGAGCTGAGACTGCAGCACAGTACTCCAGCCTGGGCAACAGAGTGAGACTGTGCCCCCAAAATAATAATAATAATAAATAAATAAATTGCATTGAATGGATGTCAAATAGCCCATGGGAGTCACAGGTCAGCAATTAAGCTCACAAGGTTAAAACAAAACAACCAAGTGTGTGTGTGTGTGTGTGTGTGTGTGTGTGTGTGTGTGTGTAGACAGAAATAAGGAAACACGGCACAGTGTTTGTAGGGGCACTAAAATCTAAACAAAAAAAGGAAGAGGCTGGACGTGGTGGTTCACACCTGTAATCCCAGCACTTTGGGAGGCCAAGCAGGCGGATCCCTGAGCTCAGGAGTTCGAGACCACCCTGGGCAACGTGGTGAAACCCCGTCTCTACTAAAATACTAAAAATTAGCCAGGCGTGGTGACACGCGCCTATAGTCCCAGCTACTCAGGAGACTGAGGCACAAGAATCGCTGGAGCCCAGAAGGCAGAGGATGCAGAGAGCCGAGATCACACCACTGCACTCTAGCTTGGGCTACCGAGTGAGACTCCATCTCAAAAAAAAAAAAAAAAAAAAGACAGGAAGGAAATGTGCCAAACCATGAATAAGAATGCTTTCTTTCTAGATTCAGGAACTGGCATGGTGGCTTATACCTATAATCCAGCACTTTGGGAGGCTGAGGCTGGAGGATCGGTCAAGCCCAGGAGTTTGAGACCAGCCTAGGCAACATAGTGAGACTCCATTTCTACAAAAGATTTTTTAAAAATAGCAGGGCATGGTGGCTTGCACCTGTAGTCCCAGCTACTTGGAAGGCTGAGGTGGGAGTCTGAGAGGGAGAGGTTAAGGCTGTAGCGAGTTGTGATTGCAGACGTGAGCCATGCCACTGCACTCCAGCCTGGGTGACAGAGTCTCAAATCAAACAAAACAAAACAAGAATACGTTATTTGTAGAATCAGAGAAAAATAAGCTATTTTAAAATCTTAATTTTTTTTTTTTTCTCTGTTACCTATGAGGTTGCATGGCTCATTGCAATCTCAAACTCCTGTGTTCAAGCGATCCTCCCACCTCAGCCTCTTGAGCAGCTGGGACTATAGGCACACACCTCTACACCTGGCGAATTTTTATTTTATTTTATTTTTTTATTTTGTTTTTGAGACGGAGTCTTACGTTGTTGCCCAGGCTGGAGTGCAGTGGTGTAATCTCGGCTCACTGCAACCTCCACCTCCTGGATTCAAGTGATTCTCCTGCCTCAGCCTCTTCAGTAGCTGGGATTAAAGGTGCCCACCACCACTCCCGGCTATTTTTGTATTTTTAGTAGAGACAGGGTTTCACTATGTTGGTCAGGCTGGTCTTGAACTCCTGACCTCGTGATCCCCCAGCCTCAGCCTTCCAATGTGCTGGGGTTATAGGCATGAGCCACCATGCCTGGCTGTTTTTATTTTTAGTAGACAGGGTTTTGTTATGTTGCCCAGGCTGGCCTCAAACCCCTGGCCTCAAGCAATCTTCCAGCCTTGGTCTCCCAAAGTTCTGAGATTACAGGTGTGAGCCACCAAGCCCAGCCTAAAATAGTCTTCATGACTGCTTGTTTTATAGATGTATCATGATTTACACTGTAGGCAATACGGAACTGTTACAACTGAGTGAGTTGTAAGGAAAGCGCCACACTCTGAGTTTCAATTGTGAGTCCTTTATTGCCAGCAACCGAGAGACAGCTAACACTCAAAATTCTCTCTGCCTGCAGAAGGGGCTTGATTCCTTTTTATACCTTGCTTAGAGAAGGGGGGTGGCAAAGCGGAATTTTACAGAAGCAGAACAAGCAAGTTAGGTAAGGAAGCTGATAACCAGGAAGCAGGAGGTTTCCAGGATTGTTGGTTACCAAGGTGGGTAGCAGGGGGACTTTCCATACAATCAATCACCAAGGGGGGTAGGTTATTCACAATAGCAGGTAGACTCACAAGCAGGATGTAGTTACAACAGGTACAAGGTACTGGGTACAGCGTGACGCAGCTGTGCACCCGAAGGAGAAATGGTGGGGAGGGAGAGGCTAAAATGGAGTTTGTCAGGCTTACATCTAAGATGGAGTCTGTTAGGCTATCACAGAACAACAACAACAAAAAATCAAGCAGGGTGGAATGGGCTTGTTGCATTTTAGGGAGATGAATCTGAGAGGTGAGTAGGGGACCCATTGGACTGAGGGGGACCAAAGATAGGAGCTATTGTTAGATGCATAAAGTGAGCAGGCTGCTGAATGGGGAGGAGTTCAGTGAAATGTATGGAGACCATTGTTATGGAGTTAGCGCCTGCACTAGGCCCCAGCGGACCAGACCAAATAAGAGTGGCAATCACTTGCCAGGTGTGGTGGCTCACACCTGTAATCCCAGCAGTTTGGGAGGCCAAGGCGGGCGGATCACCTGAGGTCAGGAGTTGGAGACCAGCCTGACCAACATGGAGAAACCCTGTTTCTACTAAAAATACAAAATTAGCTGGGTATGATGGCTCATACCTGTAATCCCAGCCACTCAGGAGGCTGAAGCAGGAGAATCACTTGAACTGGGGAGGCAGAGGTTGCTGTGAGCCAAGATTATGCCATTGCACTCCAGCCTGGGCAACAAGAGTGAAACTTCCATCTGAAAAAAAAAAAAAAATGGAATCACTCATGCTAGGTGCCATGTCGCCCAGCTGAACTTTGAAACAGGCCAATTTTCCAAAAAACAGGAAATTCACAGCAACCAATCAGAAGGGTCCCTGCTTTCCAGGGCTGAGCTGGCTTGACAAGAAAGTTCCCTTTAACTCGATAAAGTAATTTAAAATGACCCACTCCCTTTTTGTTCTCTGTTTTTTTCTTCAGCCCTTTTCAACAAAACCAACCATCTCTGCTCCATTCATTGGAGTGTCTTTTCTAAATCCTTAGACGATATGCTGCCCAATACATGAACCACTAATAAAAACCAGTTTGAGGCTGGTACAGTGGCTCACGCCTGTAATCCCAGCACTTTGAGAGGCAGAGGTGGTGGCTCACTTGAGGTCAGGAGTTCAAGACCAGCGTGACCAACATGGTGAAACCCCGTCTCTACTAAAAATACAAAATTAGCTGGGCATGGTGGCTCATGCCTGTAATCCCAGCACTTTGGGAGGTCGAGATGGGCAGATCACTTGAGGCCAGGAGTTTGAGACCAGCCTGGGCAACATAGTGAAATCCTGTCTCTACCAAAAATATAAAAATTAGCCGGGCATGGTGGGTGCACATCTGTAATCCCAGCTGCCTGGGAGGCTGAGGCTGGAGAATCACCTGAACCCAGAAGGCAGGGGTTGCAGTGAGCCAAAGTTGTGCCACCGCACTCCAGCCTGGGCAACAGAGTGAAGCTCTCTCTCAAAAACAAATATTTTTAATCTTTATATTTATTTATTTGTTTTTGAGACAGAGGTTCGCTCTTGTTGCCTAGGCTATAGTGCAATGGCACAATCTCAGCTCACTGCAACCTCCACCTCCTGGGTTCAAGTGATTCTTCTGCCTCAGTCTCCCGAGTAGCTAAGACTACAGGTGTGCACCATCACATCCGGCTAATTTTGTTCTTTTAGTAGAGATGGGGTTTCACCATGTTGGCCAGGCTGGTCTCAAACTCCTGACCCTAAGTGATCCACCCACCTCGGCCTCCCAAAGTGTTGGGATTATAGGCGTGAGCCACTTGGCCTGGCCAAATTTGATCTTTAAACTAAACTAAATGTGTTGAATTTTTTTTTAACAATGGGCTGTGGGTAGAGAGGCTGCAAATGTCTAAAATCACATCATTGAGATGGTGACTTGAGCAGATGTGGCGGAGGAGAGAGCTGGAAACTGGCTGGGTGGCTACGGCCATTCTCCCTGCGGTCTTACTGGGCAACTGAGCAGAGGTGGGGGTAGGTCAGGAGCTGGGGTGAGTCGCCAACAGGTGTCTCTTCACAAGGGTCTACTTTGTCACGCGTGAGGTCTGGAGGGAAAGGGGCAGGGCTGGGCTAATTGTGCTGGTGCCTTCCCAGCAGGGTGACTTGCCGTGGAGCAGGCAACAGAGCCGGGTGGGACAGGACGGTCACTTCACATCCAGTTTCCTGCCTTAGTTTTGCTTCTTTGCTGCAAGGATCATGGAGATCTTCTCAGAATTGTGTATGAAAAAGCCTTCCTCTCTGCTTCTTCCTATCTGCTCAGACAGCTCCACCCTCTGAGAGCTTCTGATATCTTGGAGCTTGGCTCCAGGTGGCCCACCTGGGCCCGCTGGTCAAGTTCATGTCCTTATTCAACTTTCTTACCTTCACTCTCCCACTAACTGGCTCAACCTTTTCATACTTCTTAAAGTTCTAGGAGAATCAGGGGCTGGTCAACTGATTGGGTTCAGCCAGGCCACTCCGGGAGCTGAGATCCCAACACTGAGTAGTGAAGAGGGGAGGTCAAGGAGCAGGCACAGGACATGGGGAGCAGGGGTTACTGTGCACACCCACGGTGCAGGTCAGAGGTCAGGAGGGGTGAAGTGAACGTGGCACCAGACAGCTCTGTCCTGTCACCCAGATCTGGGACCAGAGCTGTGGCTCCAGCCAAGCTCCTGCCACCTCTCCCGTCCACCTTCACCTCCCAGGGCAGATGCCGAAAGCCTGGCCACCCTGCCTTCCTCACTCAGAGTACAGCAGAGACATAGCCTCACAAGTTCCCCCAGGACCCCGGGTTCCTCCGAAGATCTGCCCCAGGCCGCACCCTAGGTCCTACCCAGGCCTCACCCAGACCCTACCACAGGCCCCACTCGAAGCCCACCTCAGGCCCCACCCATGCCCCACTTTAGGACTCGTCTAGCTTTCACCCAGGTTCCACCACAGGCCTGCCCCAGACTTTGTCACAAAAGCAATACCTACTTATCGTAAAACATAAAAATAAGTAAGGCTGGCTGGGTGCAGCAGCTCACGTCTGTCATCCCAGCACTTTGGGAGGCCAAGGTAGGCGGATCACCTAAGGTCAGGAGTTCGAGACCAGCCTGGCTAACATGGTGACACCCCGTTTCTACTAAAAATAAAAAAATTAGCCAGGCGTGGTGGCACGTGCTTATAATCCCAGCTACTCAGGAGGCTGAGGCAGGAGAACTCGGGAGGCGGATGTTGCAGTGAGCTGAGATCATGCCATTGCACTCCAGCCTGGGCAACAAGAGCGAGACTCCATCTCAAAAAAAAAAAAAAAAAAAAAATCTTCTTGTTCTAGGTGTTTCAGGAGCCACCGTTTAAGGTATGGAAATGACCAAGTCCAAGAACCACACCACATGCAACCAGTCCTGAAAATGGCACGGAAGTGGTATCAAGAAACCCTGATCACAAAGATACGAATCTCTTAAGGGGGCGGACCCCAGGTTCCTGAGGAACATGCGCTTTGCCAAGAAGGACAACAAGAAAGGCCTAAAGAAGATGCAGGCAACAATGCCAAGGCCATGAGTGCAGGTGCCGAGGCTATCCAGGCCCTCGTAAAGCCCAAGGAGGTTAAGCCCAAGATCCCAAAGGGCGTCAGCCGCAAGCTTGATCCACCTGCCTCCATTGCCCACCTCAAGCTTGGGAAGCGTGCTCGTGCCTGCATTGCCAAGGGCCTCAGGCTGTGCCGCCCAGAGGCCAAGGCCAAGAATCAAACCAAGGTCAAGGCTGCAGCTTCAGCTTCAGTTCCAGCTAAGGCTCCCAAAGCTGCCTAGGCCCCTACAAAGGCTTCAGAGTAGAAATCTCTGTCTGCCAACGTGAGGACAGAAGGACTGGTGCGGCCACCCCGGGCTGCCTTCTGCATGGGGTTGGGGTCCTTCTGTCCTATTTGTAGAAATAAACCTGAGGCAGGAAACAAGATCATAATAAATAAGGCCAGGTGCTGTGGCTCATGCCTGTAATCTCAGCACTTGGGGAAACTGAAGTGGGTAGCCCAGGAGTTCGAGACCAGCCTGGACAATATAGTGAGACCCCGCTTCTAAAAAAAAAATTAAAAATTAGCCACCACAGGCATGGTGCCACATGCCTGTGGTCCCAGCTACTCAGGAGGCTGAGTTGGGAGGATTGCTTGAGCCCAGGAGGTCATCTGCTGTGAGCTGTGATCGCACCACTGCACCACTGCCTGGGAGGCAGAGTGAGACCTTTTCTCTTAAAAACAAAACAAAAAACTAAAGTAAAGAGAATTAAATAAAATTTACTGTAATCCTGCCTCTCAGAAAAACAAAACGGAACTACTTTTAGCTATTGATGTTCTTCTGCTATTCCACCCGCGACATTCACACAGCACTAGCACCGCTGCATGTGTTGATACAGATGGAACTGGGTCAGCTCTATCTGTATCACCCATGCTCCCTCCACCCAGGGCCACCACGCCACCTCCCCCTGGCTCCCAGCATTCTTAGGGAGCCTGCAGGACTCCCATCAGCCAGACAGGCACAGTCTTGTGAGGGACCCTCCACACTTCTCTCTCCGCCTCTGTCTCCCCATGATCAGTGGGCCCCTGGCTGTGACCCCAGCTGACATGCCCATGCCATGGGCACCACATTCAGACATTTCTGAGTTTCTGAACTCTGAGTCAGGCAAGGCACTGGCATCTGCAGAGTGAGGACAAAAGTCACCTATGCCCCAAACCCTGCTGGCTGGTCATAGGAGGGATGAATTTCAATCCACACTCCTCCAGCTACCTTTGGGCCCTTCTAGCCACTGGGCTCCCATGTCCAAGACCTGACACAGTCTGCCCCAGGCCTTCCTGGGGGCCAGCAGCTCTCATGGGCTAAGTTGGCACAGGTAGGCAGGGAGGAGAGAAGGGGCAGTGTCCAGAGGAACTCAGTCCCCAAAAATACCCAATACACATGCATAATGCTCTACAGAGGTGAGATTCTAAGGTGGAAGTTGTGTTGCCTGTTTTCATGTAACGTTTGTATTATGCTCTAAGTGTCTGCTTCTAAGCCCTGTTAACCCCCACCCCTCTCCATACCCAGACACCAGCAGCCCATGGTTGTGTAGGCCCTGCTGCCTGGTTTCAGTTGACCTTCCTGACCCCTGACCTTGGGTGGACCCTGGGTGCTGGCAAGTTGGACTGATTCCTTCCCAGTCAATGCACCCTGTGCTTCCAGACACAAACCACAATTTCTCACCTCTTTGGCTCACTCTTCACAGATGACCTTCCTGTTGAGTCCACTGAGCCCATAAAAGTGATGAGAGAGAGCCTCAACAGGCTCCTCTTCCCAGGACCCCACCCAGCTGCTTCTGGCTCGGGCTCAGCCTGCTCTGATGATCCTCTCTGCTCCAGGACCCTGATCACCTTCTTTTCCTCCTTCGCCTCCTCCTTCTCCCTTCTTCTCCCTCCTCCTCCTCCTCCTCTTCTTCTTCTTTCTTTTTTTTGATGGAGTTTCACTCTTGTTGCCCAGGCTGGAGTGCAGTGGCACAATCTCAGCTCACTGCAACCTCCATCTCCCAGGTTCAAGTGATCCTCCTGCCTCAGCCTCCTGAGTAGCTGGGATTACAGGCATGCGCCACCACATCTGGCTAATTTTATATTTTTAGCAGAGATGGGGTTTCTCCATATGGGTGAGGCTGGTCTTGAACTCCTGACTTCAGGTGATCCACCCGCCTCGGCCTCCCAAAGTGCTGGGATTACAGGCGTGAGGCACTGCGCCCGGCAGGACCTCTGATCTTCTGCATCCACTGCTGAGCAACGTCCAGGCACTTTGCAGCACCCAGCCACTGCTGCCCTCGCCCCAGCCCTTGCCAGCTCTCTCTTTTTGCCCTCTCTCGCTTATAATAATAATTATTATTATTATTTTGAGACAGGGTCTTTTTGTAGCCCAAGCTGGAGTGCAGTGGCATGAACACAGCCCTTTGCAGCCTCAATCTCCCTGGCTGAAGTGATCCTGTCACCTCAGCCTTCAAAATAGCTGGGATTACAGATACATGCCACCATGCCCAGCTAATTTTTGTACTTTTCATGGAGACAGGGTCTCCCTGTGTGTTTCCAGGCTGGTCTCAAACTCCTGGGCGCAAGTGATCTTCCCATCTCTGCTTCCCAGAGTGCTGGAATTATAGGTGTGAGCCACTACGCTCAGTCTCTTTTTGCTCTTAGTAACAACTTAATTGAGCTCTAAATTCACATTTATACATTTCACCTGGGCCGGGAATGATGGCTCATGCCTGTAATCCCAGCACTTTGGGAGGCTGAGGCGGGCAGATCATGAAGTCAAGAGTTCGAGACCAGCCTGGCCAACATGGTGAAACCCTGTTTCTACTAAGAATACAAAAAATTAGCCGGGTGTAGTGGCATGTGCCTGTAATTCTCCAGCTACTCGGGAGGCTGAGGCAGGAGAATCACTTGAGCCTGGGAGGCAGAGGTTGCAGTGAGTTGAGGCTGCGCCACTGCACTCCAGCCTGGGCAACAGAGCAAGACTCGGTCTCAAAAAACAAACAACAAACAAAAACAAAAAAACAATTCACCTATATAAAGTATGCAATTCAACAGTGTTACACATATGAACATAGTCAATTTTAGAGCATTTTTATCACTGCCAGAAGAGATCCCATATCCATTAGAAGTCATTCCCCATTACCTCCTTCCCAGTCCCTGGCAACCAATAATCCATCTTTTATTCCCATGGCCTGCCTATTCCTGACATTTCATATATATCTATATGGAATCATACAATATGTGATCTTCTGTCTCTGGCTTCTTTCACTGAGTGTAATGCTTTCGTGGTTTATCCATGTTGTGGTGTGTACCAGCGCTGCGTGCCTTTTTATTGCTGATAATATTCCATGATAGGGATATACTACATTCTGTTTATCTGTTCATGAGTTGATGGACATTTTGGTTATTTCAGCTTTTTGGCTATTGTGAATAATGTTGCTATGAACATTCAGATACAAGTCCCTGTGTGGAGATGTACTCACTTCTCTGGGTACATACTTGTAAGTGGAACTAATGGGTTTAACGGTAACTCTATGTTTAACCTCAAAGAAACTACCAGATGACCTTCCTCTTCTCCAAAGCAGCTGTACTATTTGACATTCCCACCAGCAGTGTATGAGGGTTCCAGCTTCTCTACATCCTGTCTTTTTATTAGTCATTCTAGTAGGTGTGACGTGGCGTCTCATTGTGGTTTTTGTTGGCATTTCCCTAATGACTCATAATGTTGAGAATCTCTTCACATACTTTCTGCCATTTGTCTATCTTCCTTGGAGAAATGATTATTGAGATCCTTTATCTGTTTTTAAATTGATTTCTTTTCAAGGAGATAAGTGTCTCCCAGTGTTGCCGAGGCTGGTCTCTAACACCTGGGCTCCAGTGAGCCTCCTGCCTCAGCCTCCTGAGTGGCTGGGACAAGAGGCACAGGCCACTGCTCCCAGCTTGCAATTCTTTGTATATTCTAGACACAAGTTCCTTATCAGATACATAATTTGTAACATTTTCTCCTATTCTGTAGACTCTCCTTTCACTTTCTTTTTCTTTCTTTCTTTTTTCTTTTCTTTTCTTTTTCTTTTTGGACAAAGAGTCTTGCTCTGTCACCCAGGCTGGAGTGCAGTAGCGTGATCTTGGCTCACCCTCCACCACCTGGGGTCAAGCTATTCTCCTGCCTCAGCCTCCTGAGTAGCTGGGATTACAGGCACGCACCACCACACCCGGCTAATTTTTGTATTTTTAGTAGAAACGGGGTTTTACCATATTGGTCAGGCTGGTCTAGAGTTCCTGACCTCATGATCCACCTGTCTTGGCCTCCCAAAGTGCTGGCATTACAGGCATGAGCCACCACGTCTAGCCACCTTTTTTTCTTCTTTTCTTTCTTTTATTTTTTATTATTTATTTATTTATTTATTTATTTTTTAAGACGGGGTTTCACCATGTTGGTCAGGCTGGTCTTGAACTCCCGACCTCAGGTGATCCGCCAGCCTTGGCCTCCAAAGTGCTTAGATTACAGGCATGAGCCACCACGCCCGGCCTATTTTCTTCTTTTTCTTTTTCTTATTACTACTATTTTAGAGACGGAGTTTCTCCATGTTGTCCAGGCTGGTCTTGAACTCTTGACCTCAGGTGATCCGCCCTCCTTGGCCTCCCAAAGTGTTGGGATTACAGGCGTGAGCCACCGCGCCTGGACTTTTTTTTTTTTTTTTTCTTGAGATGGAGTCTCACTCTGTTGCCCAGGCTGGAGTGCAATGGTGCTATCTTGGCTCACTGCAACCTCCGCCTCCTGGGTTCAAGCAAGTCTTCTGCCTCAGCCTCCCAAGTAGCTGGGAGTACAGATGCATGCCATCACGCCTGGCTAATTTTCATATTTTTTGTAGAGATGAGGTTTCACCTTATTGGTCAGGCTGGTCTCGAACTCCTGACCTCGTGATCCTCCTGCCTCAGGCTCCCAAAGTGCTGGGATTACAGGCATGAGCCACTGCACCCGGTCGTTCTTTCACTTTCTTGATGTGACTAAAATTAAATTAAAAACAGGCTGGGCGTAGTGGCTCACGCCTGTAATCCAAGCACTTTGGAGGCCAAGGCGGGCGGATCACCTGAGGTCGGGAGTTCAAGACCAGCCTGACCAACATGGTGAAACCCTGTCTTTAAAATAAATAAAAAAAAAAAGAAAAAAAATTAAATTAAAAACTTACAATTTTAATTTTGATGAAGTATACTTTATCGTTTCTTTTATTGCTTGTGCTTTTAGTGTTATATGTAAAAAACTATGGCCTAATCCAAGGTCACAAAGATTTACACCTACGTTTTCTTCTAAGAGTTTTATAGTTTTAGCTCTTACATTTAGGTCTTTCATGCATTTGAGTTAATTTTTGTATATAGTGAAAGGTATAGGTTCAACTTTATTCTTTTGCATGTAGATATCCTGTTGTCCCAGCATGATTTCCTCTTTCTTCCTTCCTCCCTCCTCTCTCTTTCTTTTTCTCTTCTTCCTACTTTCCTTCCTTTCTTCTTTTCTTTCTTTCCTTCCTTCTTTCTCTCTTTCTTTCTTTCCTTCCTCCTTTCTTTCTCTTTTTTCTCTTTTTCTTTCTTTCCTTCCTTCCTTCTTTTCTTTCTTTCTCTTTCTTTCTTTCCTTCCTTTCTTCCTTTCTTCCTTCTTCTTTTTTTTTTTTTTTGAGACGGAGTTTCGCTCTTGTTACCCAGGCTGGAGTGCAATGGCGTGATCTTGGCTCACGGCAACCTCCGCCTCCTGGGTTCAAGCAATTCTCCTGCCTCAGCCTTCCGAGTAGCTGGGACTACAGGCACGTGCCACCATGCCCAGCTAATTTTTGTATTTTTAATAGAGATGGGGTTTCACCATGTTGACCAGGATGGTCTCGATCTCTTGACCTCGTGATCCACTCGCCTCGGCCTCCCAAGGTGCTGGGATTACAGGCATGAGCCACCGCGCCCGGCCCTTTCCTTCCTTCTTTCTTTCTTTCTCTCTTTTCTTCCTTCCCTCCCTCCCTCCCTTTCTTTTCTTTTTTTTCTTTTCTTTCTTTCTTGTCTTGCTCTGTTGTCCAGGCTGGAAGTCAGTGGTGTGATCTCTGCTCACTACAACTTCTGCCTCCCAGGTTCAAGTGATCCTCCTGCCTCAACCTCCCAAGTAGCTGGAGGCGTGAGCCATGATGCCCGGCTAATTTTTGTATTTTTAGTAGAGACAGGGTTTCACCATGTTGGCCAGGCTGGTCTCAAACTCCTGACCTCAGGTTGTCTGCCTGCTTTGGCCTTCCAACATGCTGGGATTACAGTTGTGAGACACCACACCCGGCCTAAAAATATTTTTAAAATTAGCTGGGCTTGGTGGCATGCACTTACAGACCTAGCTACTTAGGAGGGTGAGATGGGAGGATTGCTTGAGCTCAGGATTTCGAGGTTGCAGTGAGCTGTAATTGCACTACTGCACTCCAGCCTGGGAGAGAGACCCTGTCTGTAAAAACAAAACAAAACAAAAGGTATTCTTATAGGTATACACTGTGGAATAATTAAATCAAGTTAACTAGGCTGGGGGCAGTGGCTCATGCCTGTAATCCCAGCACTTTGGGAGGCCAAGACAAGCAGATCACTTGAGGCCAGGAGTTTAAGACCAGCCTGGCCATCGTGGCAAAACTCTGTCACTACTAAAAATACAAAAATCAGCCAGGTGCCATGGCTCATGCCTGAAATCCTAGCACTTTGAGAGGCTGAGGCAGGTGCACCACCTGAGGTCAGGACATTGAGATCAGCCTGGCCAACATGGCGAAACCCCTCAATCTCCACTAAAAATACAGAAATTAGCGGGGCATGGTGGCACATGCCTGTAATCCCAGCTACTCAGGCGGCTGAGGCATAAGAATCACTTGAACCTGGGAGGCAGAGACTGCAGTGAGCTATGACTGGGCCCCTGACTCCAGCGTGAGTGACAGAGCGAGTCTGTCTCAAAAAAAAAAAAAAAGGTTAACATATATGTTTATCTATCTGTCACCTCATATACTTATTTCTTTGTGGCAAGAACATCTAAAATCGACTCTTAAAGCAATTTTGGAATACATACTCTGCTATTATTAATTATAGTTACCATGCTGTGCATAGATCACTAGAACTTACTTCTTCTAACTGAAACTTTGCATGTACCCTTAGACCAACACCTCTTTTTCCCTGTCTATCACCTCCTGCCTCCTCCTGCATCTGGTAACCACCATTCTACTCTACTTCTATACTGTTTTTTGAGATGTAGTCTCACTCTGTCTCCCAGGCTGGAGTGCAGTGGCAAGATCTCGTCTCACTGCAGCCTCCACCTCCTGGGTTTAAGCAGTTCTCCTGCCTCAGCCTTCCCAGTAGCTGTGATTACAGGAGTCCGCCACCACGCCTGGCTAATTTTTGTATTTTTAGTCGAGACAGGGTTTTACTATGTTGGCCAGGCTGGTCCCAAACTCCTGACCTTAAGTGATCCACCCACCTCGGCCTCCCAAAGTGCTGGGATTACAGGTGTGAGCCACCATGCCTGGCCAGTATCCTGCCAACTTTAAACTTTACTAAATTTATCAGTTGTAACAGGTTTTTTTTTGAAATCTTTAGGGTATTTGTATATAATGTCATGCTATCAACAAAGAAAGATATGTTCACTTCTTCTTTTCCTATTATGAGAGCGTTTGCTTCTTTTTTCTCCCCTAATTGCTCTGGTAGGACTTCCAGTGCTATATTGAATAGAAATGGTGAAAGTGGGCATCCTTGTCTTTTTCCCGATCTCAGGTGACAAGCTTTCAACTTTTCACTGTTGAATATGATTTCAGCTGCTATGGGCTTGTGACACATGGCCTTTATTGTGTTGAGGAACATTGCTTCTATATCTAATTTGCTGAGAGATTTTATCATAAAAGGAGGTTGAGTTTTGTCAAACCTCGAATTTTATTGTATTATTATTTTGGGGGAGCGGGACAGAGTTTCGTGCTTGTTGCCCAGGCTGGAGTGCAGTGGTGCAATCTTGGCTCACTGCAACCTCTGCCTCCCGGGTTCAAGCGATTCTCCTGCCTCAGCCTCCCGAGTAGCTGGGACGACAGGTACATGCCACCGTGCCTGGCTAATTTTTGCATTTTTAGTAGAGACGGGGTTTCACCACATTGGCCAGGCTGTTGTCGAACTCCTGACCTTGTGATCTGCCTGTCTTGGCCTACCAAACTCCTGGGATTACAGGCATGAGCCACCGTGCCTGGTGGAAACCTTGAATTTTCATATGAATTTTAATGTCAGCTTGTCACTTTCCACAAAAAATAAAATCTGTGATTTTGATAGGATTGTGTTGACTCTGTAGATCAATTTGGGGAGTAATATCATCTTATTTATATTAAGTCTTCCAATCCATGGACATAGGATATCTTGCCATTTATTTAGATATTCTTTATTTTTTCTTTTTCTTTTTTTTTGAGATGGAGTTTCACACTGTCGCTGAGACTGGAGTGTAGTAGCACAATCTCGGCTCACTGCAACCTCCGCCTCCCAGGTTCAAGTGGGTCTCCTTGCCTCAGCCTCCCAAGTAGCTGGGATTACAGGCATGTGCCACCATGCCCAGCTTTTTTTTTTTTTTTTTTTGTCTTTTTAGTAGAGATGTTGGCCAGTCTGGTCTTGAAATCCTGACTTCATGATCCGCCTGCCTCGGCCTCCTAAAGTGCTGGGATTATAGGCATGAGCCACCATGTCTGGCCTATTTTTTCAGTAATAGTTTATAGTTTTCAGAGTATAAGTTTTGCACTTTTTGGATAAACTTATTCCTAAGCATTTAATTCATTTTGATCCTATTAAAAGTGGAATGCTGGCCAGGCGTGGTGGCTCACACCTATAATCCCAGCACTTTGGGAGGCTGAGGCGGCGAGATCACGAGGTCAAGAGACCGAGACCATTCTGGCCAACATGGTGAAACCCCATCTCTACTAAAAATACAAAAATTAGCCGGGCGTGGTGGTGGGCACCTGTAATCCCAGCTACTTGGGAGGCTGAGGCAGGAGAATCGCTTGAACTTGGGAGGCAGAGGTTGCAGTGAGCAGAGATCGTGCCACTGCACTCTAGCCTGGCAACAGAGCAAAACTCTGTTTCTAAATAAATAAATAAATAAAAATGGAATGTTTTCTCTTCCTTCCTTCCTTCCTTCCTTCCTTCCTTCCTTCCTTCCTTCCTTCCTTCCTTCCTCTTTCAACAGTGTCTCCCTCTGTCACCCAGTTGGAGTACGGTGGTGTGATCTCAGCCCTCTGCAACCTTGACCTCCCAGATTCAAGTGATCCTCCCACCTGTCTCCCAAGTAGCTGGGACTACAGGAACAGAACCCCACATCCGGCTAATGTTTTGTACTTTTGGTGGAGATGGGGTTTCACCATGTTGCCCAGACTGGTCTTGAACTCCTGACCTCAGGCAATCTGCCCACCTCAGCCTCTGAAAGTGCTGGTGACGCAGGGTTTTTTTGGTGCTGCTTCACCAACTGGAGACCCCGGTGACTGGCAACCTCCTTGCCAGGGCCTTGCTTGGCTCCGGGCTTGCCTCTGGAGGTACCCCACCCACTCGGTCAGGGGCTGCCCTTGGCTTGCACTCAGCCCGCAGGTGAGCCGAGCGTGCTCCGACCCATTTCTGCCTTGGGCACCAGTGCCTGAACAAGGGGAAGGCAGTGGCGCCTGAGAAAATGGAGACACCCCCGATTCCAAAGCCCCAGAGGGGGTGTTACAATGTGCTGCAGCTTTGGCTTGGGGAGCCCCGAGGTCTCTGCCCCGAGAAGGGTCATAGCTCTTCTCTCCTTCCCATTGCTCACAGTATTTGGAACAAGGGGTTGGGGGACGTGTTTAAGCCAGTTTGTATTACAGCTCGTTGAGTCCTGCTGCCCCACTCTGGCCCAGGGTTCCGGGGCTGATCCGGCCTCACTGCAGCTTCTTGTCACCTGGGGCAGCTGCCTGGAGCCAGTGGAGGCCAGAGGGCAACAGTGTTAGAACAGCGCCTTTGGCACCCACTATTCAGTGGGTCTCGAGTTCTTGTTCAGCATCTAAGAAGAATAAGGTTATCTGGACAACCAGAGGGTGCGAAGGGTAGAGAAGAGTTTTATTGAGCAATGGAACAGCTCTCAGCCAAGAGGGGACTTGGGAGGGTGGTCCCCCACTCACACATGTGGCTGAGTCTGGGGCTTTTTTATGGGCTCAGAATGGGGATTGCATGTTGATTGCTTTGTGAGTATGCAAAAAAGGCTAAAAAAAGACACCACTCAAAGATGGACTTGACTGCAAAAAACCAATTAGGGAAGGGTAGGTATATGTAAAACAGGTGAAGGGTGGGAATCAGTCAGGAAAGTGCACCAGATGGGAACAGAGGTCGTCCATCTGGTCCGTCAATTTATCCAAGACTTATAGCTTGGTATTCAGGCTTTAAACTGTCTTTGGCTTGAAGGATGGGTTTCACTGGGAACCTGCCCGTCTGCCTAGTGATTCATTTGCCTCCTGCTGCTATCACTGGGATTACAGGCGTGTGCCACCTCACCCAGTCAAATGAAATATCTTATTTAAAAAAATGTTTTAGAGTAGAAATGATGTCATACTATGTCAACTAGGCTAGACTCAAACTGCTGGGCTCAAGCAGTCCTCCAGCCTCAGCCTCCCAAAGTGTTGGGATTATAGGCGTGAGCCGCCATGCCCTGCCAGAAGTGGAATCTTTTTACTTGTGTTTGGAGTCGGAGTCTCAGTCTGTCTCCCAGGCTGGAGTGCAGCGGCACGATCCTGGCTCACTGCAACCTCTGCCTCCCGGGTTCAAGTGATTATCTTGCCTCAGCCTCCTGAGTAGCTGGGATTACAGGCCTGCGTCACCACGCCCAGCTAATTTTGTATATTTAGTAGAGATGGGGTGTCACCATGTTAGCCAGGCTCATCTCAAACCCCTGACTTCAGGTGATGTGCCCATCTCAGTCTCCAAAGTGCTGGTATTACAGGTGTGAGCCACCATACCTGGCCCAAATGGAATCTTTTTAAAATTTTATTTTCTGTTTGTTCATTGCCACTGTATAGAAATACAATTGATTTTTGTACATTGATTTTTATCCTGCAATATTGCTGATCTCATTTACTAATTCTAATAGCTTTTTCAGTAGGTTCTTCACGTTTTTTTTGTGTGTGTGTTTGTTTTTGTTTTTTGAGACAGAGTTTCATTCTTGTTGTCCAGGCTGAAGTGCAATGGTGCGATCTCAGCTCACCACAGCCTCTGCCTCAGCCTCCCGAGTAGGTGGGATTACAGGCATTTGCCACCACGCCTGGCTAATTTTGTATTTTTAGTAGAGACGAGATTTCTCCATGTTCGTTAGGCTGGTCTCGAACTCCGACCTCAGGTAAGTTGCCTGCCTCAGCCTCCCAAAGTGCTGGGATTATAGACGAGAACCACTGAGCCCAGCCGGCCAGAATGGTCTTGAACTCCTGACTTCAGATGATCCACTTGCCTCTGCCTCCCAAAGTTCTGGGATTGCAGGCATGAGCCACTGCGCCTGGCCAGTATTCTCTGTATACAATATAAAGTCATCTGCAAATAGAGATAATTTCATTTCTTCCCAATTTGGAGGCCTTCACAGGATCTTGCTCTGTTGTCCTACAGTATGCACTCTACGGGCTGGAGTGCAGTGGCCCGATCAAGGCTCACTGCAGCCTCAACTTCCTGGGCTCAAGCAATCCTCCTGAGTAGCTGGGACTACAGGCGCACACTACCATGCCTGGCTAATTTTTTGTAGAGATGGGGTTTCGCCATGTTGCCCAGGCTGGTCTCGAATTCCTGAGCTCACGCGATTCACCCACCTCAGCCTCCCAAAGTGCTGAGATTACAGGCATGAGCCACTGTTCTTGGCCATATTTCATTTTCTTGCCTAATTGCCCTGGGTAGACTCTCCAGGGCAATATTGAACAGAAGTGATGAAAAATGATTGGTCTCCCTGCCTCTGCCCTTCCCTCAAAGAAAGCAGCCAAAGGGGGCCCTGTAAAGCATAAGCCCGCACATGACACCCCTCTCAGAATCCTGTAGTGGTTTCCCATTGCACTCAAGGTCAGAGGAGACCCAGTCCCTTTCAGGTTTGACACACTCGGGCCAAGTTGTCTCCCTGCCTTCATCTCCTATTACTTCCTCTCCTTACTCACTGTGCTTCAGCCACACTGGCTGACTTGCTGACTCTCTGACTTCTCCAAGTTCCTTTTCTTTCCACTTCCTGTACCCTTTACTGTGCTGTTCCTTTCCCAGACTTCCATATGGCTCATTATCTCATTTGTACTCATGTTAAGTTACAGAGGTGACCAAGTGACAACGTGAGGAGACCAGTGCCATTGAAAGGGAAATTTAATGTAACTCACGGTTTTTCTTTTTTCTTTTAAAGATGGGGTTTCACCATGATGGCCAGGCTGGACTTGAACTCCTGACTTCAAGTGATCCACCCACCTCGGCCTCCCAAAGTGCTAGGATTACAGGCATGAGCCACCGTGCCTGGCCAGCTCATGGTTTTTCTAGAAACAAGAGGCATGCCATGCCATGTCACATGGAGAAGCACCAAGTTTGCTCAGGAGGCAGAAGTAGAATCTGGGGAAAGCCTAAGCCAGATTCTTTTTTTTTTAGACAGAGTCTTGCTCTGTTGCCCAGGCTGGAGTGCAATGGCATGATCTCGGCTCACTGCAACCTCCGCCTCCCAGGTTCAAGCAGTTCTTCTGCCTCAGCCTCCAAAGTAGATGGGATTACAGGCACCTGCCACCATGCCCAGCCAATTTTTGTATTTTTCATAGAGAAGGGGTTTCACCATGTTGTTGGTCAGGCTGGTCTTGAACTCCTGACCTCAGGTAATCCACCCACCCGCCTTGGCCTCCCAAAGTGCTGGAATTACAGGTATGAGCCACTGTGCCTGCCCTCTGGTTCTTTATTGGGTTTTTGTGGGACAGGTGTGAAAAGAACATAAATTCTGGGACCTCAAAAGGAAATTCCTTATGGACAAAGGTCTCAAAAAAAAAAAAAAAAGAAAGAAAGAAAGAAGAAGTCTGGCTCAGTGTCTGACGCCTATAATACCAGCACTTTGGGAGGCTGAAGCGGGTAAGTCGGGAGTTCAAGACCAGCCTCACATGGAGAAACCCCGTCTCTACTAAAAATACAAAATTAGCAGTATTGAACTCGAGTTGGAAGAGGTGAGTCCGGTCTCAAAATGGAGGTAAAAGCTCCACCTGGTTGCCGCCAGCCCCACTCCAGCTGTCACCATCGCTGCTGGGGGGAGGATGGCCTTGATCCAAAGGAGCCAGAGCAGTTGAGAAAACTGTTTATTGGTGTCTGAGCTTTGAAACTACAGGTGATAGTTCAGGAGAACATCCTGAGAAATGGGGCACACTCAGATTGTGTGGTAATGAGAGATCCCCAAACAAAAAGTTCCAGGGGCTTTGGTTTGTGACTTATTCTTGTGTTAAAGAGGCGGATGCGGTAACGTGTGCTTGACCACACAAGGTTGATGGGCGTGTAGTGGAACCAAAGACAGCTGTTTCTAGAGCGGATTCTGTAAAGCCTGGTGCCCATCTAACAGTGAAGAAAATTTTTATTGATGGTATTAAAGAAGACACAGACTTTGGGAGGCCGAGGCGGGCGGATCATGAGGTCAAGAGATTGAGACCGTCCTGGTCAACATGGTGAAACCCCGTCTCTACTAAAAATACACAAAAAAATTAGCTGGGCGTGGTGGCACGCGCCTGTAGTCCCAGCTACTCAGGAGGCTGAGGCAGGAGAATTGCTTGAACCCGGGAGGCAGAGGTTGCAGTGAGCCGAGGTCACGCCACTGCACTCCAGCCTGCCACCTGGTGACAGAGTGAGACTGTCTCAAAAAAAAAAAAAAAAAAAAAAGAAGACACAGAAGAGTATAATTTGAGAGACGACTTTGAAAAGTATGGCAATATTGAAACCATAGAAGTTATGGAAGACAGGCAGAGTGGAAAAAAGAGAAGATTTGCTTTTGTAACTTTTGATGATCGTGATACAGTTGATAAAATTGTTGTTCAGAAATGCCACACTATTAATGGGCACGACTGTGAAGTGAAAAAGGCCCTTTCTAAACAAGAGATGCAGTCTGCTGGATCACAGAGAGGTCGCGGAGGAAACTTTGGAGGTGCTGGAGGTAATTTTGGCCGTGGTGGAAACTTTGGTGGAAGAGGAGGTTGTCGTGGTGGAGGAGGTGGCAGCAGAGGTAGTGATGGAGGAGGTGATGGTGGATAGAATGGATTTGGTGATGGTGGCAACTATAGTGGTGGTCCTGATTATAGTAGTAGACGGGGCTATGGTGGTGGTGGACCAGGATATGCAAACCAAGGTGGTGGATATGGTGGCAATGGTGGAGGATACGATGGTTACAATGAAGGAGGAAATTTTGGCGGTGGTAACTATGGTGGTGGTGGGAACTATACTGATTTTGGAAATTATAGTGGACAACAGCAGTCAAATTATGGACCCACGGAAGGGGGCAGTTTTGGTGGAAGAAGCTCGGGCAGTCCCTATGGCACTGGTTATGGATCTGGTGGTGGAAGTGGTGGATATGGTAGCAGAAGGTTCTAAAAGCAGCAGGAAAGGGCTACAGTTCTTAGCAGGAGGACAGCGAGGAGTTGTCAGGAAAGCTGCAGGTTACTTTGAGACAGTTGTCCCAAATGCATGAGAGGAAGTGTAAAAATCTGTCACAGAAGGAGCAATGATCCAGTTAGAAAAGTTACTGCAGCTTAAACAGGAAACCCTTCTTGTTCAGGACTGTCATAGCCACAGTTTGCAAAAAGTGCCGCTCTTGATTAATGCAATCTAGTGTCAATTAGATGAACATTCTCGAGGTCTTTTATCTGTTGTGGATTTTTCTTTTTCTTTTCATTACATAAGGTGTATTGCCCTGTAAATTGTGGTAGTGGTACCAGGAATAAAAAATTAAGGAATTTTTAACTTTTTTTAAAAAAATACAAAATTAGCTGGGCATGGTGGCACATGCCTGTAATGCCAGCTACTCAGGCAGGAGAATCGCTTGAACCCGGGAGACAGAGTTTGCGATGCCAAGATTGCACCACTGCACTTCAGCCTGGGAGGCAGAGTGAGAGACTCTGTCTAAAAAAAAAAAAAAAAAAAAAAAAAAAAGAAAATATGGTCAATACAATTGACCCTGTGATTAATGGATGCCAAATAGACAAATTCACAATCTGAGAAAACTGGTACCCAGAGGCGAAAGTATCCTACAACGCCTAGGAAGGAGAGAAGCTGTTGTTTCGTGGATGGGGTTGAGGTTTGGGAAATTATCGGGATACAGTTGGCAGGGAGAACGCATCTCCAAAAAAGAAAGAAAAAATATTCCATTTGTTTTAGGACACAGGCTAGAGGCAAAGACAGAGGAATAGAGGACGGAATGTTGCTCTTGGCAAAGGAGGTAAGTTTTAAGGAAAAGAATAGAGTAGAGACGAGGAGAAGGAGCGAGCAGCTACCAGCGTTTTCAGTAGGCGTCCCTGACTGAGTCCTGGGCTGTAACGTGGCTGAGTGATCAAGGCAGGCGTCCCCGTCCCCATGGCTGACTGTCTTCCCGAGTCCATAACTGATGTTGGAGTTTTTGAGCAAGAGGGAGAGACTTGTCTCTCTGTCTCTACATGGATAAAGAGTGTCTCCTTTGTCTCTACTAGAAAGAGAAAGATTTAAAGGAAAAGAGAGAGAGAGGGAGAGACTTGTCTCCTTTTCTCTACCTAGGAGAAGGATTTCCTTAAGGAAAAGAGAGAGAGAGAGGGAGAGACGTGTCCCTTTTCTCTAAGGGAAAGAGAGAGAAAGAGGGAGTCTGCTTACCCAATCTAAAGGTGGTGGGAGAGCTGTTTGGCATGCTAAGTGTGAGCTTCTGGTCTGGTCTGATGTGCTGAGGTCTCAGGTGGGTCTTTTCCCAGAGGGGGAGCAGGGACAGGGGGCTGGTCTCTCCAAAGGAGTACCCCTGTCCCGGGTTACAGTACCAAATGTTAAAACGCAGGCTCTGAATGAAGAGACCCCCCTGAAACAGGCTTTGTGTGAGCAACATGGTTGTTTATTCACCCAGGTCCTCACCTGAGCTGAGTCTGAAAAGAGAGTCAGCAGAGGGTGGTGGGATAGGAGTTGGTTTTATACGTTTGGGGTAGGCAGTGGAGAATTACAGAAGTTAGAGTGTAGGGCGGTTTTTGCAAGCTGGGAGGGGATCATAGGGTCTGGAGTCATGAGGTTGACCAAGGTTGGTTACAAAGTCCAATTGCTTTATCAATTGAGGCAGGAATAAGGAACAACAGAGAATCTCTCAAAATTAATTAGGCACCGCAGGGGTTGATCATTTCTTCTCCTTTTGTGGTTTTCCAGTTACTTCAGACTGGAAAGGCCATCCAGAGCTGTATGTGCGGGTCACGGGGGGTTGCCATAGCTAGACTTAGGGTATGGCCTATGGTGCAGCCAGTTAGCCTAAAATACCTTACAAAAACAAAGTTAGAAAACTTTTTCTTTTCTTTTTTTGAGACAGAGTTTCATTCTGTCACCCAGGCTGGAGTACAGTAGTGCGATCTTGGCTCACTGCAACCCCTGTCTCCCGGGTTCAAGCGATTCTCCTATCTCAGCCTTCCAAGTAGCTAGGATTACAGGCATGCACCCCCACACCTGGTTAATTTTTGTATTTTTTATAAAGACAGAGTTTCACCATGTTGGCCAGGCTGGTCTCGAATTCCTGACCTCAAGTGATCCACTTGCCTCAGTCTCCCAAAATGCTGGGATTACAGGCAGAAGAAACCATGCCCTGCTGGAACACTGATTTTCTTATTTCATATCAGCCAATGGTTCTCATATTTTTTGGTATCAGGACAACTTTGCATTCTCAAAACAAAACAAAAAAATTTTCGAGATGTTGTCTCACTCTGTTGCCCAGGCTGGAATGCAGTGGGATGATCTCAGCTCACTGCAACTTCCACCTTCCAGGTTCAAGTGATTCTTCCGCTGCAGCCTCCAGAGTATCTGGGATTACAGGCGCACGCCACCATGCCCAGTTAATTTTCATATTTTTAGTAGAGACTGGGTTTCACCATTTTGGCCAGACTGGTCTTGAACCCCTGGCCTCAGGTGATCCACCCTCCTCGGCCTCCTAAAATGCTGGGATTACAGGCATGAGCCACCATGCCCAGAATCAAAAATTTTTGAGGGAGCCAGGCAGGGTGGCTCATTTCTATAATCCCACATTGAGGAAAACAAAATGACCTGGTGTCAATAGAACAGGCCCCAGAGGCAAAATTTCCTTATCTAAGGAATTTAGAGGATAGCAAAGACCACCTGGTGACCATCTAACAGGCCATTCACAGGCAAAACTTCTTCTCTGGGGAAATTAGTAGTAATTAGCCTTCCCTATTTTTTTTTTTTTTTTTTTTTTTGAGGTGGAGTCTTACTCTGTCACCCTGGTTGGAGTGCAGTGGTGCAATCTCTGCCCACTGCATCATCCGCCTCCCAGGTTCCAGAGATTCACCTGCCTCAGCCTCCAGAGTAGCTGGGATTGCAGGTGCCCACCACTAGGCCCAGCTATTTTTTTCTTTTTTTCTTTTTTTTTTTTTTGAGACGGAGTTTTGCTCTTGTTACCCAGGCTGGAGTGCAATGGCGCGATCTCGGCTCACCGCAACCTCCGCCTCCTGGGTTCAAGCAATTCTCCTGCCTCAGCCTCCCGAGTAGCTGGGACTACAGGCACGTGCCACCATGCCCAGCTAATTTTTGTATTTTTAGTAGAGACGGGGTTTCACCA